>CM076409.1:5471748-5618444 GCA_038363315.1 Mugilogobius chulae
TAGAGGGATTTTTGGTCGACGGCACTTTCCGCCCCACTGTGCATGCTTTATGCAGAGCCACTCTCCATCAGCAGCTGGGGAAACTTCTTTGAATAAAACAACAAAACGAGACGAGAGCAGCTGTTTCAATCAGGTAAGAACCGGTCTGACAGACGTCTGGCTCCTGAAGCTTGAGACAGTGTCTTTCTTGTTGTTTTTCTCACCTGAATGTAACTTTTAAAGGTGCATTGTGTAACTTTCTGGAGGTGAAAAGTCATCTACACAATTCAATAGAAAGTTTAAACTATACTTTGGGACTTTCTCTGAATGGAGATGAATACATTTTAAGCCATAATCAGAAAAAAATAAAAAATCAACTAAAGGAACCACTTTTCTGCAAAAATAGACATGCTCGGGCTCCTCCAAGCCAAATAATAGACTATTTTTGGGACTTTCTGTGAATAGACCATCCAGAGAAAGTCCCAAAGTATGGCCATGCAAATCCGGTCAAAGTAAAAATGCAGATTTTTATTAATTATTTAGTGTAACAAAGGCATTTAAAACAAGAGTAGAGAGTGCTACTGGATTGACGGGAGTACAACAACCAGGTGCTCATCAAACAGAGAAAACATTACTTACAAAAATTGCCACAAAAGCCATGTAAAGTTAAAAAGGTCCATGTAAAACTGACACAAGAAGGCCAAAGGTTTGAGGCACTGTGATTATTAAAGTCTTTAATCGAGAAAGGGACGCCTTCTTCACGTTTATTTTTGGCCAAAAAGTTGAGCAATGCACCTTTAAGGGTCGAATGTTGATTTAGCAGCATAACTTTTGTTTTCTCACAGGATAAACTCTTGTAGTTAGCTGACAATGGTGCTTTTTCGACTTGTTTTCACTGTTTGTGTCTATGAGCGACAACTTTCTGCGCGCACATTGTGTTGCTAAACAAAAAATCCCTCTATTTCATCCAGCCCAATAAGTTGAGCGCAACATTTTTCAAAACTCTACAGAAACATGAGCTATGCGAGTGAATCCACCAACACTTTTCTAACGTCATGTGGGCTAAACAGGAGTAAACATAGCTGAGCGGCTTAAGCTCTTCTGTAGCTAACGGCCATTACTGCCTGTTTGCCTTTGTACGCCGCACAATAGCCGCCACGCTGGGATTTTGTGCTGCACTTGCTGGCAACAGTTATTACCTTCCCCAAAAACTTAAGGGGAGGCAGTCAAGGAAAGAACAAGAAGATTTGGGGTTCCAGGGGGGGACACCAGCAGGAGGGACGGGGTGCGGGGTCAGAGGGCAACACCAAAGCGGAAATGGGACGCACCCCTGAGACAATGCGCGAGGCCGGACCGGGACAGGGCTGAGGGGAGGGCCAATCGGGCACAAAACACAGGAAGATGAGGCCAGAAGAAAGAGATGTGTGGAAAGACTAGAATGGATGAAACCAAAACAGATGGAGAGAGAGAGAGAAAGGGGTGGCCCGCAATCAAAAAGTCAAAGAGACGCGGTGTGTGCCCCTCGAGTGTAGGACAGGGGCGCACAGCAGCGGCCGACATGACGTCCCATATGGAGACAACACGACCCAGGCTGGGACCGATCAATAGACGAAGTGGAAGTTTTACAGACAGATGGGTCGGATTAGAGGAGGTGTTTTTGTGACTAATGCAACAATTTGCTCAACTTTTTTGGTTTGCTGATTTTATAGTCTGATGGTTATCTTTAAAAAAAACTAAATTTGGTAAAAGCAGATTATGTTCGCAGCTTGTGGAATGATTTAATTATGGTGCTGTGGTCGACCAAAGAACTTTTACTTGATGTTCGTCTTGTCACCAGATTGTTTCAACAAACGATGAAGCACACATTGGTCAATACCAACAGAAGCATTAGAAATCAGAAACACACATTATTCAGAAATACATGACGCAGATTGTCCAACAACAAACAAGGAAACAGATAATTGTCCCAGAGCATCCCCTGTCCTCAGACCAACCTGGACAAGTGCTAGAGGGCTGAACCGCGGTCAATGGTGTAACAAATTATCCTTATTACAAGCTCATTTCTTCAAAACACAGGCTTTTTGATCTACTGCTTTGACCATTTTTGTGATAATATGCTTGTGTTTTATCATGCTGTGGTTGAAAGTGTTATAAGATATGGTATGTGTGTGTGGTTTGGTAATCTGTCCATTAAACCAAAATCAGAACTGAACAGACTAGTGCGGACAGGGCTCAAAGTATTGGAAGTCAAAGAACATCATCTTTACAGCAGATGTTTGAGAAGATTGTTATAAAACAGGCCAGGAAAATTATCTCTGACCCCTTTCATGTCTTATTCTCCCAATATGAGCTGCTCCCATCCGGACACCGCTATAGAGTTATACAGCCCGATCTTGCCCTTGTTTAGCCGTCTTAGCCTTGGTCTTAATTATTCCTCTGTTGCCACTAGTGGCTCTCTCCAAGCTCTATACACTGTCAGTGTAGAAGGTGTGGCTCCAGCAGATGTGAGGTGCAGTTTTTTCATTGAACCTGGTCAGTGTGAATGCTATGGAAAGGCCAAAGAGGCCAACATTTCTTAATGCGTTGACACGTTAAAAAAATGGTTTAAAAAAATACATGATGGCCTCTTTGGCCTTTCCATAGCATTCACACTGACCCATGTTCACTCTCACATCTGATTATCTTTTTATTAAGTCAACAAGCTTTATGTAAAAGAAAAGACACATTTTTAGACAAAGTTGTTAAAGTCTGTCAAGTAAATAGACTTTCACCAAATAGATTTCTATTATTACAGTTTTTTTCCAAACTGAAGCTGCTGCTACAGTTCTCTTTTGCCTGTGATCCTAAAGCAGCTGCTCACTTGTCACAGGCGTGAGCATGTGTCAGGTTCAATGAAAAAAACTGCACCCCCTCACATCTGAGCTAGAGCTTGGAGAGAGCCACTAGTGGCCAACAGAGGAATAATTAAGACCAAGACTAAGACCGGCTAAGACAAAAGGGCAAGATCGGGCTGATAGAGTTCAAGAAACAAAAAAAGACACCTGAACAGGTATAAAAACTCATTCCTCCCAATATCAGTGAACCTCCTTAATTCAGGCCACAGAGCAGAGCGCTGATGGTGGATTTTCTGTAAATGTCAGTGTTTGTTCTTTATTGTCTTTCTTGTGTGTGGCAGCCTGTATGTCCAAGACAAATTTCCTTCGGGACAAAATAAAGAAATCTTGAATCTTGAATTTAAGACAACAAGCAATGACACATCATAAATAGCCAAGTCAGTCAAATAAAAGAAATATAAAGAGTAACACTGAAACAGTTCGAGGCAAGGAAAAACTTGAGAAGCCTTGAGGAGAACCACAGTGAAGTGAATGAGAGCTCTACTCCCATGAACAAACAGGTTATAGATGTGATGCAATTAGAACGTTAAGTGCAATAGCAGAGGGAAACAATTCATCCAGCAGGACAAGGATGGCTAATCCAAGAGAGAGAAGTGGGGAGGAATCCATCTGGGAAGGGGCCAAGTCTTCAACAGGGCATTAAAGGTCCTGACTTTGACATAGCAGCATCAAATTTACCTTTTTGACATGTTCTGGCCACTAGCTGCAAGACGCTTTTGAAGATGGCTAAAAGGTAAATGCATCTCACTAAAAAGTTGACTGATAAATCAATTAAACATCTACGTAAAACTTACGACTGTAGAATTCAACCAATTTACTTAAAAAATATGTACGTATATATTTAAAGATCCACTGTGTAACTTTCTGGAGGTGAGAAGTCAACTACACAATTCAGTAGAAATACAGTAGAAAGGTAAAAGCATTCGTTGGAACATTGCTAATAGTGATTATTGTGTGCCAAGCATAATATGAAACCAATTTAAAGGTGCTACACTTGATTTTTTACAGTAAAATAACTTCAAATCTATTTGGCCTCAGCACAGAATACAGATCTCTTGTTAATGTTTTTATTCAGGTGGAAATTAGTCCGCAATGTCCGGTCTCCGTCCTGTTTGTTCATCAAAGTCCACTAAGTTTGTTTGTTGTTGTTAGCTTTGTGGCTACCAGCCGTTAGCATACTGGCATGTCTCACTCCTAACAGCTGTGAAAAAAGTTTAAAACACGTCGTAGTGAACAATTTAGAGGCTCAGAATGCATTAGTAAAGTGAGCAAAACATGTGGACTGATGTAGGAAGTTAGAACAATATTTCTGTTTGTATATATTTCTAAGAAAGCAAAAACCAGCTATAGCATCTTTAACAAATAGACATCTTTACTAAAGATGAGGGCCTTTTCCAAGTCAGTAATTGTCTACTTTGTGGCCATGTAAGCCTTTTAAAATACAGAAACAGCGTTGTTTTGTTTTATTTAGTGCACCAAAGACATCAAAACAACAAAGTCTTGATTTTATTCAAAACACAAGATACATGCACCTTTAATCCTGCGTCATTGATTCAGCTCTGCCTTCTTACTTTTTCTCTCTCTCCTTTGCAGCTAGACTTAAATTTAATGTAGACAATGTGTTTATTTAACTGATCAAACTATAGGCTATTTCCAGTTTTCATGATACAAGAAAATGAAACAATGAATCTTGTACTTAAAGTCTATAGTTTCAATCAGTCTAATTTATCTCATCTTACAGTGCTCTAAAGTGGACACAGTGCTACTGCAAAAGTGACATGCATTGAGCAAAAATGAATCAAACAAGATTACGTTTGCTCTCTGTCACGGTGCAGTTAAATTGCAGTTAGTCAGCCGGGCCGTGCTTCATCACAGCGGAGGAAATCTAACGGCGACATCCATACTGACTTGTTTCTGAAGCTATTATGATGTAATTATCTGCCTCATCTCGACTGGCTGACCACAAAGAGAGATCTGTGCTCGGGCGCGTTCAGAAAAGTTGTCGTTAAGTAGGGTTTTTCACTAAGCTGTACTTCCTGTGAGAGAAAGACGTGGGGAAGAAAAGATCAGCCAATGTAGAAGGTAAGTGTTCAGCATTTGAAAGTGTAACTAATTATCTATGAGTGTCCAGAGTGTGTTGAGTTCTGCTGCTTTGAATGACACACAATATGCAAAATTTACATCATTCCTCACAAGATACTATTATTTCTCCTCTGAGCCTCAGAAAACACTTTGCTGAATGTCCCAGATTTGCAATGTCATAGGTAGGGCTGGGCAATATCATATCGTATATCATATATCGTGTGGAAAAGTTTAATTTTAGAATATCGTGATATGGTTGTACTTTCACCACCGCTTATTTTGCAACCGAGGCAAACAGACGTTGTGACTAATTGCCAGTATTTTTCAGAGATTAATAAGCGACAAGTCTTCAAAAAAAGCCAAAACAAACCATCTTATCATTATTAAGGACTTTAAAACACATTTTGTGATTCATATTTCAGTCATTAGTGTGGATATTTGCATGGATCAAACTTGAAAAACAGCTAAAATTTACAGCCATTGACTGTCAAAATGCATAAGCGACTTTTCAAATAAAGAAGCCCAAAGTTCCTACCGATGCAGACTTGGTAACTCTTGGTAATTTTCATCTGAACTCTCTAAACCTTGAACAAAAGTAACCTATGCCCAGACTGTGGAGGCTCTGCAGAGGCTAAAACACAAATATGTAATGAAAAAAGTAAAACATGACGTTTGAAATGGAAACTTGCACTGTAATTAAATAGCCTGAAACTCATAAATATAACAATGATAAATGCTATATAATATAGCGACCACAAATGTTCTCTTTCATATCGTGATAAAAATTTTAGGCCACATTGCCCCGCAATAGTTCTAGACAGATCTCTGTCTGAAATCTTCTGCTTTGTTTCCATAAATCAACTTTATGCTCAAACATGCAGAGCATTTCTGCAGCATTAGTACATCAGGCAATGGTTTGATTATTTTTTTCCTTTGCAGCCAGTAGATAAATGAGTTCTAACTGAATTCCTGATGTGTGAAACACAACTGTCATGGTTACTTTATAATTTATTTTTTAGTTTTAATTGCCTAAAATGGAAAAGTATAGAGGGATTATCGGTCGCCGTCACTTTCAGCTTTACCTGCATGCTCCATGCAGAAAGAAACGCTTTCCATCAGGTTGGCTGGGGAAACTTCTTTGATTAAAACAAGAAAACAGAAAACGTTCTTTCTGCATACCGGTGCGCGCATCACGCGTGTTGATAAACAAATAATCCTTCTATAAGTTCTCATGAGCATGTTTATTAGGCCAGAACAAAGCAGATGTTAAAGTCCTCTATGCTAACAAAATATAAGTACTTGGGTTTACAGATAATACAATATTGCTTTATAGAGGGATTTTTTGTTTATCACCACAGGCGATACATGCGCACCCGACCTGCAGAAAAAGCCGCCGCTCATAGACACAAACAGTGGAAACAAGTCGAAAAAGCACCGTTGTCAGCTAAATACAAGAGTTTACCACTGTGAGAAAACAAAAGTTATTCTGCTAAATCAACATTTGTGAATGAAATTCGACAAGCTTCAGGAGTCGTCTGTCAGACCGGTTCAGACCTGATCGAAACAGCTAGCTCTCGTTTCGTTTGTTTTTTTTCAAAGAAGTTTCCCCAGCTAACCTGATGGACAGCAGCTTTTTCTGCATGACGCTTGCGCAGTAGGGCGGAAAGTCTATAAGATCGCATGGCCACCTTAAAATGAAAATTCAAATGTAATAACTCAAAAACTAAAGAGGAAAGCTAGTTTTCTTTGTATTTTTCCCACACAAAATTGGGAAAGTGAAAGCAGATTGTAGTGGGCTTTCAGTGCTTTTATTGAAAAAAAAAAAAAAAAACAGAGCAAAAGTGACGTTGTGCCTATTACAAGCATAACAACTGTTCACCCAGTGTTTCCCAAACAGGGGTACAGGGACCTTTGGGGATTCTGAGAGATCGCTCAACCTATTGAGCGATCTCTCAGAATATTGGATACTATTGATTATTACTTGAATTTTTTAATTTTGAACAATCTCAAGCACACAATACTTTTGATGCAATTAACCACATGAATAAGGACTATAAACAAAATTACCCTTCATCAAAATGTGGGTGTTTTTATTGCAGCATTGCATTGTGATACTGTAGTGGAAAATGATAAGGAGTTATAGCTTCAAACATCTTCAAAACAACTTCTGGTCTAAAATGTACGTCTTTGTAGCGCATTTAGGCTACAAATAGACAATTTAATGATTATACAGGTTAAAAAATACCTACCAAACTAAGCTATAGGTTATAAAACATAGCTATGTAAACACACAATACGTGATAGGTTATAGATTTTGTGTGTGATAAAGAGTGAGGGAGCGCATTACAGACAAGAAAGCTGGAAAAATAGGTAAGACTTGGGAATTAGGGGCATTGTAAACTATCCCAGCACCATATTGTCCAGCATAATGTAAAAGTAGTAGGCTAATGCTGCTGCTGCTGTGTCGTTTACCTCGTCTTCATAGAGACATTTCCGGTGTGATTTATCTGGTGAGGCACGGTTAACTGGCTTAATGACGGGTCCCATCGGAATCAAAATGAGAATATCCCCGGACTGGAGTCAGCCAGACGTGTCCGCGCTGCGTCCTCCTCTCCTGGGCTGCGTCGGTCTTATCTTCGCGCTCGGAAGTGTTACTTTTGACCTCTCGTGGACACCTGTCGCCGCGGGTCACGTGCCACAGAAAAACACACACAAAAAAAGAGAGAAAAACTTTGCCAGAGGTACGAAATCCAACATCAACAAGACACACCCTGACGCAAACATGAGCCAAAATACTGCCTCTTTTCAAATGCATGATGTAAATGCGAAGGAATGATTGTTTAAGGTCAGTCTGTAAAAATGAAAAGTTTATGGCATATTATTAAGGAATGGGTAATTGGAGAAACAAAATAATCTACAATTATCATTAAAATAGCCTATTTGTAGCATGTCCATCTGAATTTATTTTTGTTTATTTTTTGATTTTTATTTATTTTTAGTTAAATTGCTTATTGTTGGCAAAGATGGCATATTTCTAACTTAAGCTAACTTATTTAATTAACTTTATAAATGGAAACATGTTTTTGATTTACAGTCCATCCAACTTTACACTCAGCAAAAAGTTATTTTTCTTTAGCCTATTTTTTTTTTTTACTCTGTTTAAAAAAAACTGTTTAAAAAATGAACACAGTTGTTATATGGTTATTAAAAATATATTTTAATTTTTTTTTTAAACTAGGCTACTTTTTATGATTGCCGGAAGCGACGACCGTTACCATGGAAATAATGGAAAATCCGCCATGTTTCGTTTGACTTCAAACGTTAGCAAAAAATATAAAAATGCTAACAAACAACCCAATAAGCTACTGGGATAATACTGGTAAGTTTATCTATCACTCTGTACTGTCAAAATATGCTTTAATTGACGCTATTTATTTTATATTTAGCATTTTAAAAGCCAACTGAATATTCTACTGATGTGTGATCACCTTCCAGAGCCTTGCTGTTGTTAGCATCAAACATTTCATCAACATTCCTCTTCTTAACCAAACTTTTAAGGCATGTCCCGGAGTACAAACAGTAAGTAACTGTTCTAACTAGGCCTATAGTTTTAAGAGGTTTGTCTGTGCAAAGGGGTAAAGTGTGGATTATCTTAATTGATTATTCTTAACATCAAAACTAAATGAACTCTCATCTAGCAGAAAATGTAATATCAAATTGCGTGTTCTGAATGTATGCTATTAGCTATTATTACTAAACTACCAGTATTACTATGCCTTTTCAGTCCTATTTGATTATGTATAAATGTTATGTCTTGTCATCTTACTTTTGTAGACTGCAATAAACTAAACTAAATCAATTTTGGATGATTTAAAATAGGCCATGTGTTTTTCATAGACAAACGTACGTGACTTACGTAAAGAATTGTGCGTAAAATCTGCTTTTTCTAACTATATCCGGTTCTGGCTACATTCACATGTATGTTTCCAACTATATTAAGGCGTGTGACTGTAATGCTAGTAATTACGCACGTTTTGAATAGCCAGAGAAAGACATCGCGTTAGATACCAATCAAGAAAGACTTTAAATCCCTTGTTAAACTCCGGGTAACCCCTGCTGCCTCGGGGCCTGCTGCCTCTGCTTGGCACATGTCATTTTCTCCCTCTTCACACAAACCCGCCGTGTTTCCAGCTCGTGTTATGATTCCCTTTAGTCTCCTTACAGTCGTATTTATTTAAAAACACTAAGCCCATTGTCCCGCGCTGCCTCTGAAGTCAATGAAGAACTGTGGACTTCAATCGGCGACTGATGAGATAAGAACCCCGTTTACGCACTCATTAAGGGCCTCATTCTTGTTTGGATTCGTTCTCAGATGGTTTCAAACAAGTAATGGATTAATAACTAGGGTGATCCGGATTTGAATTGGAAATAATGATAAAATAATAATGATAAATTTTGACTATGGAAACTATTATATATTAGCAAATTTATAATTGCCTGGCATCAAAGTGGTATAAAACAGGGACAAGTCTTGTTTAAAGTGAGACAAATCCATTGTTTTGGATGCATTTGCTGGAACATGAGACACAGGACTGAAAATTGAGTAAATAAGGACTTCTTGACACGCTTTAAATAACTGTAAAGGTTCAAAATGTACTTTACCCATCAAATTTAGATTAGCCTGTAATAAAACATCAGTCATCTTCATGTTGGCACAGACAAAACGGTGCCGTGAACGTCTCATTAAAGGTGTCGTGTTTGGTTTAGCAGACTGGTGAGAATAACGTTGGCTGCGTTTTAACTCGGGGGGATCCTGACTCCGTGGTGTGACATCACGCGTGCGCAGGGCCCATAACCCGGCGGGAGAGCTCATTCACTTAAGGGCCCGAACATAAACTTTCACACCTGCTACAAGTCACTGCAGCGGACGATATTTGATCATGGGCAGCTTGGAAATAGTCTGTCTCAATGCAAATATTTATTTAGTAGCCCCACAAAATAGGTGTCTTAATCCACCCAATATATCAATGCACGAAACTACAACTGATAAATAGATAAATCAAAGACAAGTTTGCTACGTTTATTCTTTGCATTGATGACAGCAATTACGATCTTGAGTTATGGTATGGCCTAGAGTAAAGTAACGCAAGGTATTACGTATTAGCAGCGGTGGCGTAGCCTAAATCTCCACCTCTTAATGGTACATTTATAAAGGCCTTTATTGACCTGACTCTGTTTATTTTGTGGCGCCACAAATCATGCGCTGTTTAACAAGTGCAACAATCTGAAAGTGAGTATGGAATACAGATATTCACGCACAGAATGTTTCCATTATTCTGTATCTGAAATTGGGAATTGTTTTACAGACCACGCCTCTTTTGGATTTCAACCAATGGCAGCGCGGCAGCGTCCCTCGCGCACAGCTATTCGAATAAAGCCTGGCCCGTGTTGGATCACACAACACACATACCGCGACAGAGGAGCTCTGACAAGGAGAACTGACTTCATATTTTGGATAATACCCGAACATCTGCAGGACAACACGGTGTTTGTGGCCTTTTCTTCTCAAGGTAAGAGCGCAATTCTGTGATTCTTGTTGAGTCTAAAGAGGCGATGCTGCGCCAGGAGACAGAGCAGTTTTATGACTATAGTTCACTAAAATAATACGTGATTATGTTGGGTTTAGGGTGATGGCGAGAGCCTAAAATGTGTTAAATTATAGGTTCGCTATAATCCACAGGAGCAGGATTCACACGGCGCTTTTGTCTAAACAAATTGTGTGCGTAACGCGACATGCGCGTGTTTTACGCATAATCCTATTTCTGTAATTTTACGTTTTAAGTAACGTGAGGGTCTGTTTTATCAAACCATGAGTATAGTTTTTTAAATGCAGTATTTTTTTAAAGAATGATAAGAGTTTGTGGGAAAATCGGTTAATAAAATTATCTGAACGGGACGTTTTTGTCAAATATTTTTGGGGAAAAAAGTAAATATTACTGGCATGGACAAGTAGCCTAATTAACTACTAATTGACCACTAATAACCATGAAATTGTTTTTACTGTGGTGAAAAGCAGTGATCCATCAATGTCAAATCCATCTTAAAATAGACTGTATTTTGAAAAACAAAAGATGATGCTTTTATTAGTTACATTTTATTATTATTTTTGAAATAGGCCTTTTTTATTTGTATTTCATTGTATTTCTTTTTATTTCCCAGACTAATTTGCCTACAATAGGCCTAGACGCGTTTTTAGTAATTAGCCAATTTCCAAAGCGTGTTGAATCACACACGCTGTGACATGACAGGAGTTAATTCGTAATGCGCAGCAGGACCTCGTTTTTACAGTGAGAAACTTAGTCTAGTGGATTAAACTACAGACCCAGCATGTCCAAGTGTCATGTCGCTGTCATGCTCGCGCTCATCAGGAAATATCGATATGTCAGACAGCTCCAGGGTTAAACAGGTTGTAGCTGTAGTTGTCTTTAGGCCTTTATTGCGCAACAGAATACACGGATCAATAACGAATGTAGGCTTAAATGAATTAAAATAAAAAAAAAAATCCTGCAGACTTTAACACTACAATCCTATAATTTTAGCAGGTTTTGGTCTCAGTGTTCTCCGGGGGAAACTCATGCAAACACAAGACTAGTAGAATATTGGAAAAGACGGGCACTTTCCGCACGTGGACCGAGGACAACTCAGGGAAATGTCTGGCAACACTGGAAGAGGTAAATACACTACACCGGCCTGGACGCACGCGGAGTTTGGCACGGCACGATTATTCAAACTAGACGAAAACAATAATATATGAACGAATAATATTAATAGTAAAAAAAACTGATGGGCGACGGTAATTCAAATATTTATTTCAAGTATTTTTATTTAGTTTATTATTGGCTCGTTTATTTTTTTAGAATAACAGCGTAACGAAAGTTTCTCTTTGTTATTTTTGTCTTTTGCGGGGGCAGTGCACTTGCCTGTGTTTGTAATAATGTCACTTGTGATAGGGGGAAATTGCAGAAAACATACATTTTAGGCCATAGAGTTTGTTTGTTAAGTTTGACATCAATTATTTTGAATATTCAACTTAAAGAATGTTAAATATTGTCTGCAGCATCTCTAGAATGTTTTGGTGAATTTCAACAGCATCAGACGGCTAAATCTTTTAATATTACATAGTATTTTCAATGGTTCATTAATCACAAATGCTTTGACTTAAGAAATAAATCCAATTTTTATGCTAAAATCTAATATTTTTGCACTTATTAACACATTTGATATTTTTTTAATCTTGATTTCTTAAGAAGCAACCTTTAAGTGAAGTTACAGGTAAATTTGAGTGGTGGTTATGAGTTTATCATCTTTTCCATGACATTTATAGTTGTTCATCCTCCTCCTTCCCCCAGGTCATGGGGGTCTTAATCAACTAGGTGGAATGTTTGTAAATGGACGTCCACTTCCGGAGGTAATCCGGCAGCGCATCGTAGACATGGCCCACCAGGGAGTGAGGCCCTGCGACATCTCCCGCCAGCTCCGGGTCAGCCATGGCTGTGTCAGCAAAATCCTGGGACGGTAAGTCTCACTTTTCAAACACTTTCTCTCCAATAACTTTAGAATTGAAATATTTTTTTAAAGTCATCAGTGTCCAGTGTTTATTGACTTTAACATGTCTTTTTGCTTTTGCAGCTACTATGAAACAGGGAGCATTAAACCTGGTGTGATTGGCGGCTCAAAGCCCAAAGTGGCCACTCCAAAGGTTGTGGACAAGATTGCAGAATACAAAAGACAGAATCCCACCATGTTTGCCTGGGAGATCCGAGACCGTCTGCTGGCTGAGTCTGTGTGCGACACTGACACTGTGCCCAGTGTGAGCTCCATAAACAGGTGACTGATCTCATTCTTCAATGACATTCACATGGAGCTGAGTAAAGCCAAAGGCAAGTTATTGTAGGAAATGTGACCGTTGAGCCAGTCAAAGACAGTTGGATATTAACTTATTAATGTTGAGTAATTACATTGCTATGCCCTCTCTCAAACATTCCTTTTCTTTCATTTTTCCTGCAGAATAATTCGTACCAAGGTCCAGCAGCCGTTCAACCTGCCACTCGATGGAAAAGGCCTGAGCCCAGGTCAAACATTAAGTAGGTTTTTCTCCAACACATTTGTAAACACAGACATGTACACTGAGCATTATGATCTGCTGGTCAAGGATTAGGGTTAAAGAGCCAGTGTGCTTATTGTTGTGGATTAAGCCTTTGACCTTGCGCTGTGATCTATACATAACACTTCCTCTGTGTCTGGTGTACAGTCCCGAGTTCAGCAGTTACACCTCCCGAATCTCCACACTCAGACTCTTTGGGCTCCACTTACTCCATCAACGGCTTATTGGGTATTCCCCAGACGGGTACTGAGGGCAAGAGGAGCCACGACGACAGTAAGAATCACATTACACTCAGTGACAATAAATAAAAGTTAAACACTGATCTAACTCCCGATATTATTATTCCAAAGATATCATGACAATCCAACAGAAAAGTGTTAAAACACTTTGTGTAGGTTTGATATTTTAGATTATGATAATGTCATAAATCCAGTTGGTGGGCAGTTTTATTTATTGTACTAATGCATTTTCAATCTGGTGATTTCTTTTAGTGACTATTCTCTTTTGTATTACAACAAAAAATGACTTTAGACAAGAGTCATTTGTGCTGCGAAAGATCTACGTAAAATATTATTTACAGGAGAATGTTGTCCTGTCACTTAAACAGACAAATGTGAAATGTTTGTAAAATTAATCACAGAAATGCAGAAATATGTTTATAACCTGAGTTGAAGTCATCTTTTTGTGTAATTTTCTACTTTAAAATAATATACTCATGATTTTATCTAAAATTCAATATATTTCCCATCTCTACTTACAATAAAACCCAAACTGACTGCATGTTCTTCGTCCCAGGTGATCAGGAAAGTTGTCGGCACAGTGTGGACTCTCAGGGCAGCGGGGGCGTCCCTAGAAAACAAATGAGGCTGGATCATTTCACAGCAGCGTCGCAACATTTGGACTGTGGCTTCGACCGGCACCATTACCCAGGAGACGCCTTCAACTCACCGTCCAGCAGCAAGACAGAACAGGTAACACGTTGTTTAACTTTATCGACAACTTCACGGAGAGTACTTGTGTTTATTTTGTGTTTATTTAATTGCGGTTCTTTCCCCGCGTAGACTTTGTACCCGCTCACGCTCATCAACGCAGCTTGGAGGAGGCAAAGAACAGCTTAACGTCGTCCAGCGCAGCTCTCGGTCGAAATCTGGCAGGGCATCAGGGTTACACGGTGGTGACGGGTGAGTTTGTTTGTTTGTTGTTGACAGCCTGCATTCCTTCCACTCATTTTGTTGTTTTACATACGGGTCATTCTCTGCAAGTGGGACCGTTTTGTCACTTGGTTTCACTTGCAACAGTTGGAACACGTGGAAATTATCACCAATGTAAGCATCCAGGAATATCACAAATCACCAGTCATAGCATAAAAATTACATGACAAGTGTATTTGATCATTTTAGTTTGAAATTATCTTGTTATCAGAAAGTTAAGCAATTGAAAGTGTATAGGGGGGAAAAAATCATCTTTATTGGCCTTTATAGATCAGTCAGTACACTTCTCAAAGATAGAAAATAACTAAAAATATAATAATAGGCTCTGTGCACGAAACATCAGTTGGCTTGTTTATATTCAAAACAGCTACCTATTAGTATTTCCTGTTAGCGTTAGCATAACAAAAATAAGTCTCTTTTTGAACAAACAAGTAAGTGTCTTTTGGTTAAGTATTCTCCTGATTGGTAACGTTTTAAACATTCTCTGAAACATCCGCCACAACTATCGAATATTATATATTTTAGACTTAGTGAAAACAGGAAATGCTCATAAGTACAGAAGCTATTTTGTATAAAAAACAAACAATAATACTGTAGTTGTTAGCATGACTATATTTTCATTACTTAAACTGACAAAAACAACTAAAAGCGTTATTATGTCAGTTGTAACTTTAGAAAGGCTTAACGACCACAAAATATTAATTATAGGTAGTGATGCAACAATCTAATTCACCTTATTCTACCACGGCCACTTTTCTTGGCAGCACACTTCCTGTTTATCTGTGGTTAGCCCGTAGAATTGCAAGTTGTTGTTTTTTTCGGTAAATGCTAGATAGTCGGGTCAGTGATTAAGTTTAGGAGAACGGGTAAGTTTGGAAAAGGGTTAGGGTGACGGGGAAGGTTAGGAAAAAGGTTTGAGTAAAGGTTAAATTAAAAATGATAACAGTTTAGGCCACTTAGCAACAGAAATAAACTCATTACCATGGCAACCAGCTCACTTACGTCCTCCGGAGCAGACTTATCTAGCACTAACCATTTTTTTCTCCAACCCAGTTATGCCATATACCATCACTTTGCATTGGTGGCTATGCTAGCAAAGGTTTATATGAAAAAAAAAATACTCTAGGTTAACTTCATTTGGTTAAATTTAAGGATTTGGGAAAGGTATGCTAATCGGGTAGCGCCATAACTGTGTTGGAGAAAATAAAGACGCTGTAGAATTCAGTCGTTGGGATTATTTTAACTTTTATGTTGTGATCTGTTTGAGATCACAACATTTAAGCTACTTTAACAGGGCTAAACAGGAAATGCGTTGTCAAGGTAAGTGGTCAGGGCAGAATAAGGTGAATACTGGATAAAATATCGGCACCTATACATGAAATTTTAATGGATCGTTTATCAGTTTTATAATTTAATTTCAGACAATATCATGTTGTGCCCATAACTGGACAAAATGAGCCTATTTTACTGACTGATATTGACCCAGAAAGTCTCATAATGCTTTAAGTTGTTCTCACAAGTTGTTAGGTTGCACAAATTACAATTACATAACACTAAATGACCACTAATTTACTGTATTTTTTTAAGAAGTTAACTGGTTTTAAGAACAAAAAAAAGCTTATTTCAGTAAAGTTACCAGAAAAGTCTGTATTGGAACTGAAAAGACTGGATTTGTGGTTTTCTTTAAGTACTTTTGTGTTAGCAATCAGGGTCAAACCAACCAAAATCTGCTTAAAAAAGAAAAGAAAAGTAAAATGCTACTAATTCTAGGCACACATATTCCCTTTTCTCATTTAAGATTGTTATTTTTGTAGTGTGTTTAATTATCAAACAATTACTTGTCAAATTAATCACAAAAGGGCATCAATCTCTGATTCTAAACCAATTTTCCTGTTTTATAAAGCTCTTTGAATTGCTTAATGTACAATTTCTGATACAGTGTGTTTTTGAGCTTGTCTCGTCTTGAGAAAATACAGTATCACTTGTTTAATTGTTATTGTAAATGAGCTCTTCTGTGCATCACTGCAAAAAAGGAAAAACTAATTTGATAAAAACTTATTTGGCATATTTATCTAATTTTAAGATTACCGTTTCTCTGAACCAAGAACTGAGATTTGCTTAATATCCTGCTACTAAAAAAAACTATTTAGCAAATTTTCTTTTGCCAAGCTGGTAGATTGCTTATAACTTAAACAGCTAGAGCAATTTCTTATCCTTAATTTCATAAGCAAAATTTTTTTTTTGCAGGCTTTTTTGCACGATATACTTCAAATTTCGCATATCTTCAAAACAACATTCAGAATTTATCTAAAATTCATATATTGCCCAGCTCTACCTGTGAGTTGATTCAGTTGTAACGCTTTGAACTGGGAACTTGTCATTTTCAATAAAACATCCGACCTTCCAGTTGCTCAGAACGCAGCATTCGCCTTTATCTCCCACTTTATCGTCCCAAATCCAGAGAATGACCCATTTTGCTTTAAGTTCCCATCCACTCATCCACACATTTCACTGTCTGTCCCTCTCCACCGGCTGTGCACACACGTTCATGACTTCATCAGAGTCTGTGCAGCCGCTGCCGCTCTGCCTAAAACAAGAAATGTCTCCAGAAGTGTCCAGCACCAGCCCTTCCCCACACATCACCCCATCCAGCCTGGCCTATGTGGAGCTCCAGGCTCTGCAGAAGCCCGGCCATGTCAGCAGCTGCGCCGGTTCCAACCATTTCCCCAACGCCATCAGCTCCTTCTCCCATCATGCACCTGTGTACGGCCAGTTCAGCAGCCAGTCTATCATCTCAGGTAACGCGGGCATCCATCACCCTCGTGCTTTTGGTCATAACACGAGCCCAAATGTGTGTGTGTGGTGCAGCTGTATGTTATCACAGACGATACATGTTTGAACCATTAAGACATATAGAACATTTATTTATTGTATAGACTATTTTGAACAATGTGTCATCTGGCATAAAAAAAAAAAAATAATAATAGAGACAAATGGAGCCACAATGATTTTACCAAATGAAAATGTAATTGATTCACTAGCATAATATCTAAATGTCAATGGATTAAGCGTATATAACCCAAAAAATATAAGGAACATGGCAGAAATGCTTAACAAAAAAATAAAAATAAATTAATAATAATAATAATAATAATAATAATAATAATAATAATAATAATAATAATAATAATAAAATAAATAAATACAAAAATAAATAACAATACATAGAAAAATATAAAAAGTAATAATAAATAAATAACAAAATAAAATATGTATATATAAAATAAATGAAAACTGAATATTGATAATAAAATATAATAAATAATTATAATAAAAAACATAATAAAAAATAAAAATAAACAATAATAGTTATCATTTAATAAAATAAAAATTACTGCGTAACACTTTATATTAACTACATTTTGATTAGCCTTAATACACTCTTAATAAAGCATGAATAATGTATTAATTCTTAATGAACAAATGAGAAGTTAATGAAAAAATAGGCTATTAAGGCTTAGTAACGACTTAATTACTACAAGCCCTTTCCCTCAACCCAAAATTCTAATTTTATCTCCTTTATTGAGCAGTTATAAGTCTTAATAAACACTTCTATTCATTAATTGATGATTTGTCCATTAATTGTTAACTCTTTATTCATGCTTTAATAAGGCTTTAGTAAGGCTAAATAAGGTAAATTAATATAAAGTGATACCAATTACTGTACTACTACTACTACTAATAATAATAATAATTATCATTGTTAATATTATTTAATTTATAGTCTTAAAATTGTATTTGAGCTTCACCAAATTTTATATTCAGAGATATATAATATAATGAAAAATAAAATGAAAAACATGCAATGTCTGTAAACATTGCTGTTTTCATTCATCAAAAGTGTGTTTGTTATAATCTCTTAAAATAATAAAATATAAAATAATAAATATGATAATATAATAATAAAATAATACAAATAAGCAGGTTGTTTAAATGCCGTTTTTGTTGAATTATAAAAGTGAATGGGTCTTGTAACTTACAGAAAACATCAGACTGAAAATGTGAGAAACTACATGTAACACAAAGCAAACATGTGTTTTTAGAGATGTATATAGTAATGTTGTATATGTTTCGTTGTCTCCCCAGGGCGCGACATGGTGAGCTCCACATTACCAGGTTACCCCCCACACATCCCACCTCCAGCACAGTCGGGATACTCCTCCTCTGCCATCACGAGCATGGTCGCAGGTAAGAACCAACACCCTCAAAAAGCATTTACACTCAAACATGACAAACCAGAACAGCGTACAGTCCAGAGAGAAGAAGAAACAGCGGCGATGAAAACAGTTTGTACATTAACCGGAGGCTGGGTCTGTGTTAATGAGTATAGTCTTTGTGCTGAACTGTGCTGGTTATGTGGGCGTATGTTATGTGGTGCTAAAGTCGAGCCCAGGGGGGGGAAACGGGGGGGACCAGGCGGGCGGGCTGGGGGTTCCGCCTAGCTGCCCACACCCCCATCGCCCCGACACCTCTGACCACACATCGCCATGGGAACCGGGGGGCCCGAGAGAGAGAGAGAGGGAGGGAGGAGGGAGAGATAGAAGAGAGAGAAGAGAGGTCTTAAATTTGTGAAGAAAACAACAGGATGAGGTCGAGTCTGGGTGTGTCTGGCTTGTTTTTCGGTCACGTTAAATATTTTTATCAACACAGACTACATGTGAAAAGAAAAAATAGACTGGTTGCTAGGTAACAAAAAATAGAAAGCAATGTATTGATGTTAAACTTATATTGTAGTTTACTCACAAAAGAGTAAAGAAAAACTGCATAAAGATACAAGTTTTTCCATATCAAAAGATTTCAAAAGGAGCTAAAGTTGCTTGATTCTAGGATTTAAACCTAATTTCAAGCATTTTGACTAATTTAACCTCAATTTATTGTAGAGACATAGATTATTTTCCTTGTTTCAAACTTTTTTGAACTGATTTCAAGACCTTGCTTCTTATTTCGAGCCAAATTATTTGTCAAAGGGTCAAATTTTTGTTCCTTTTTTAAACCAAATAATCTTAGAACCAGTTAAAAATGTTTTGAAACCAGTGAAATATTCTACATGACACAAGCAATTCAATTTATCCAGTTAAAACAACTCGAATCTGGATTAAAATGATTATTCTAAGTAATTTTAAGCAAGTCTAGGTATAGTTTTTGCAGTGTATAGCAATAAGACATTATTATATGGGCCTTTTTCACAATCCTAAATTGCAGTATAAACTGAAAAATGCATGTGCTGTTGTGAATGTTTTGCACTGTTCACTATCAGAAGATGCACATATAACATATTTCACAAAACCAATGTGCTCCACCTCGAATTTTGCATTTATAGAGTCTGTCTAAGACACAAAGCTGTGTCATGTTTTTGCTCCCCTTAACCTATTTTGCATCTGTGCAAATCCTCGGTAAATGAGGCGTAAAAATTGGCTAAATTGAGCAGCAACTGAGCAACCAAAACTGAAAAACCAACAGAGCCAAGTTTAAATGTATTGATTCATTTTGTTGGCCTACATAGTTTTTTGAGTGAACTATTACTCTTTTTTTAGACACTGTCAGATTAGAAATGAACAAATCCTTCTGTAAAGACATTCAAAAAGATCAGTTCAAGATTGTAATGTTTGGTGTGTGAGAGCTTCTTTAGAGGCTGAGAAAACAACTAGATAAAGTGGGTTAATGGGAATAAAAAAACATTATCTGAATGGGACAGTTTTGTTGTTTCGGCATGAAAACTTATTTAAAAAAAAACAGGGCTAAACTAGGACTAAAGCAGATTAAACCAGGACTAAAGCGGAACTAAAACAGGACTAAATAAAACAACTTATTGAGAGAACTGACCAAAATATTATAGAAAATAATTTTGGCCTCCAGTGTCTTGACTTGTTGTTTTGTTGCACAGAACTGTAAAATCAATAATACAATTTTTCATAGATATAAAAGAATCCATAAATAATATATGATCAGGCAATGAACAATGAGTTGTAACGAAGACAAATTAAAAAATATAAAAAATTTCACCAAAAACGAGTGTGTTTAGCGTTTGCATTAGCGATAAGATGAACCATTTCAAATAAACAGTTGATTCAAATGTAAAACAAAAGAAAAAAAATACAACATGTGACTTAATAGATCACAACAACATGATTATATTTAGGTTTTCTCTAAACATTTGGTTGTTTTGGTGAGGTTTATGATTGTCTTTATATTGTCTAGGTTATTCCAGAGCTGTTACCTAGCAACCACCTTGAAAATATATGAGCCAAAATCCACAAAATTACACAAACGTTACAATTTAACACATATAATATTACAGATTTCTTATAACACTGCATTTTGGCGCGTTTTGGTTTTTTTTTTTACTCAAATTATTTCCTGTAATTTCCACTTTTACTTGGCAGTATCTTCATAATTTGCAACTTAAACTATAATAAATATTTACCACAAGAACTATGACACCAAAATAAGTAAAAACTAGTAAAATGCTATAATCTGTCATATGTTGTGTGTTAATTTTGTACACTGTAACCTCTTAAACAAATAATTTCAACAATGCATGGACTTCAATGTAATCTATGTTATGTTTCCGATAAAGAAAACGGCGAGTGCTTGTCTTAATGCGAGAGGTTTTTTTGCGACTGCACTGGCGGAGCACGGCGATCCAAGCGTGTGTGTGCGTGCGTTTCCTATTTTATTTGAAGTCTGCCCTTCGAAGCGCGAAATGAGAGGCTCTGATTTATTATTTTTCTGGTGGGCTCACTGCGAGGGAGCGTTGATACACAATTACTGAGCGGAATAGCAGCGGGAGGGAGAGTTAAGAGAGGAACGAGACTGCTAGGGAGGAGGGATTTACACCGGCCGACGTAATTACCAATTAGATATAGAAATGTAACAAAAATAATGTCTTAAAGAGAGTGAAACTAGGCTAAAGTCAGTAGAGAGAGAGAGAGGGGGTGAGGTGGAGTTGTTGTAGGAGGTCCGTTTGAAGAGGCTGAGATGCACGCACCAGCGGTTTGAGGGATTTTACCCAGAGCCACCCACCTGCATCACAGATTAATGGTTTACAAGCTGCACTAACCATTGGTGAATTATGAGCTAAAGCTGCTGCCCGAGACCAAAGCGATACGAAGGCTTGTCCTGATGTTTTTTGTGCACATGGTAATATCAAGTCTTAAAGCGAGACAATGCAAGCTTTTTTTGTTGTTGTTCATTGTAGTCTTTTTAGTTTGCTTTCATGTGGAAACAGCACCATTTTCAAATCAGTTTCTAAAAGTGTTTTGTTACTGATGTAGTGGCCATTTTTAGGAGGTTTGTAACTCAAATCCCACATTAAGCACTCACAGAGATCAAATAACTTTGTCTTGTCTTTTATTGAACAAAAATATTTCCGTGATTGACTTATCCTTTTCTTTTAGACAGTTTTCCTCCTAACTTACAACAAAAAGACACCACACATGACCCACTTGTGCCCAGATGTAGCCGATTGCTGGGGTAGAGTCTAGGATGGACGATATACGACATTATCGCTAATCGCGATAATTAGGGCCGCAATTAAATAATCGTGGCATTTTTCAGAATCGTGATAATCGTAATCACAATTATCGCAATTAATCGCATTTATAGCAGTGGGCGCACGCTGTGTCTTCATCAGAGCATCTAAAATCTGACTGCTGTGAACCCAGTAAGAGCTCTATTATGTTAAACAAACAAAAGCGTCATGTGTTAAGTTAATTAATGACTCTGAGACAAAGTTTGTAGATTTTTGCTCACATTGTAAAAATTTGTTCACTTTGATCATTATTGATGTACTTAGACAAAATACAATAAGTAGTTGTTAGATACATACATATTTGCGAATGTGCACTAATAAATATTTCATGATTTTTAATCTGTGCACTTTTATGTTAGTAAATTATTGTGATAATATTGTTATCGCTATATTTTGGTCACAATAATCGTGAGTGCAATTATTAATATGTCCCATGCTAGAAGTCACAGGGAACTGCAAAAACTATAAATCTAGATTTCTTAAAATGACTTAGAACAGAATTTAGCAGTTTCTTAACCCATGACAAATAATTTGGCTTAAAAATTAAAAGCAATATCTTGAATCAGTTCAAACACTTTGAAACAAGGAAATAATCTATGTCTCTACAATAAATCAAGGTTAAATTAGTCCAAATGCTTGAAATTAGGTTTAAATCCTAGAATCAAGCAACTTTAACTTGTCCTTAAATATGTTTTTTGCAGTGCTGGATAACATCATTGCATTACTAAACAAAACATTTTAAATAGCTTCAAACTAGATTGATCAAAACACATTTTCAAAGTAATTTAATAATCACAATTTACACTGGCAATATTTAAAAATCACTGCTCAAAATTCAATTGTTGTAGCGTTAGCAAAACTTCATCCTTGGAATTATGGGACATTCACAAAACGCATTCTCCTTCTCAAGGTTGTCACCTCTAAAGTAGCTTTACAGACTTGGACTGAACAACAAACAAGAAGGTTTTTACACAAGGATTTGTTATTATCAAATACTAAACATGATTTATTAAAGTTTTTAGTGTAAAACATGTTGAAATATGAATTATTATGCTAGTTTTCTAGCCCAGTCTCCAAAGAAAAACATAGATATACTACAAAATTATTTCAAAATGTATGAGCACGTTTTCATGCCTTTTTTTTTACGTCAATATGTTACGAAAAGCCAAAACGTAAAATAACAATGACTTTGGTTGAATCCACGTTGCGAGATTTTCTTTGGGTTTAACTGGTAAATCCCAATCCCCATGCAGTCCTAAACTTACCCAATTTAGTAACTTAAAGCCTAAACTTTCCTGTTGCACGTAAAGAAAATGACGCCACGTGGCTTCAACCAAATTTCGTGGATATATTCCGTCTAGGCTTTTCATAACATATTGAGAGGTGAAAAAACATGCTTATCGTACGTTTTTGACATTTCGTTGTATATTTAAGTTTTCAGTCAGATCTAGTTTACTTGAAAAATATATACGGTAATCAAAAACATTTGTTTCTGATGTGTCAACAACCTTTAAAAGGAACCCGAGAATTTTTTAATGTTTGTTTTCGATTTTTCTTATATCATCAAAGATATAAATACACACGAAAATAATCTGAAAAATCTACCGTTGTATTAAATTTTAAGAAATATATTTTCACGGAAGACGCATCATTGTTACAACACAGTGCATTATGGGTAGTATGACGTCGAATCGTGTAACTACGAGGAAAGTTATGAAAGCTTACCACATTCTCCTTGTTTCCTCCCGAGACGAAATCAAACCCAAAGCCACACAATGTACAATTTTACAATGTTTGTCGACGAAAAACTACTGACGCTCCTGTTAACCAGAACAACGCAACTGTTGCAGCTGTGTGTGCGTCTCACGACTGACGCTCACTGCGCCAGTGCGCCACACGATTCTGCGTCATCACCTCAAGATGGCGGCGCCCGTAATATCAGGTAGTTGTTGTAAACATAACAATTTTACGTCAAACGGCGAATATTTGTTTACTTTAAGTTCTACTTTTTGTATTATACTACGCGAAGTATTTTCGATCTATTTATTAAATATTCGGGTTCTTTTAAGCTTGTTCTGTCTATTTTTCTGATATTGTTGACCTTGTTATGTGGGATTTTGCGGATCTTTACATAAATTCTAATGACAATTATGAACCCTCTAAGCATTAAACAAACTTTTTTAAGTAATCGCAATCAAATACAGTGGGTGGGGATTTTCTGAGGACTCGAGCATCAGCAAGATTGTTAAAACACGCACTAATCAATCCAGATACAACTTTGAGTAAACTAATGATGAAAGAAGACAGCACGGTACAATAAAATTACAAAAAACGTTCTTTCTTTCAGGTGCTGACTACTCGGGACAGTCCTATAGCCATTCTCCGTACACCTCCTACAGTGAGGCCTGGAGATTCACCAACTCTGGCATTCTGGGTAAGCAACAGACAGAAATAACTTCTTCAAAAACAAACTGATTACCTTATGTAATCATTTACACAACAGCTGGCACAGAGTTGAGAACTTTCCAAGCTACTGAGACTTATCAGAAACAGACAACTTTGAGTCTGGAGATGGAGAAAGAGGAACGACTTGGTGCTGAATTGTTTCTTTGGAGTTTAAAAGGTTAAATAGGTTACATCACAGACATCTATAGGTCCGTAAATAATGTTTAGCAGTAGTTTTTGTTGTTGTAATGCCAAGTGAATAGCCAGAACATACTCCATATGGCAAAACTGCAGATGGCTCCCAAAAATCAGGAAGTACAATTGGTCCACTAGTGAACAGAGATAAAGCAGTCTGTTGGCTAGAACCAACCTGACTTAAGATAGCAGACTGTATATGTTCTCCTTCTTTGACTTAGCATCAAATATTAACTTAGATTTTAATTGTGTACTTTTACTGCACAGAAACAGCAACAATTGCTAACACACACAGCCCAGCGATTAGTTAAAGCAAAAAATACCTGTCTACTGTGGAGCATCTAAGTGTCAAAATAGTCTTAGCAATTCTGCATTAAGTCATTCCAGGCTCTCTGTCTCCAAACTCCAGGTTCTTTGTTTTAGTAGCTTGGAAAATCCCAAACTCAACTCTGTCCCAGTGGTTGTACAAAAACACAGAGATGTCACTTTGGATTCTCCAGGCTAACATTTCAAGCCTGTATATACAAGGTTGTACTTTAAAGTGCATATGAGAGGTTCGAACATTTTTCAAATTTTTATTTAGTTTGGTAGATTGTTATTGTTATTGTTATTGTGTGTAACTGTTGGCCAAACTGGAATGAAATTTGAATAATGTTTTGTAAAACCTTAAATATATTGATCTTAACTACGTCTTTGTGAAATGAGTAGTTCAACCTGTCATGGGCACTTTAAACAAATAGTAAAGGGTATTTAGAAAAATGCCTTTTGTCCACTATCTGGCCTCATTGTCATGTTATGGAAAGGGATCTTTTGTACATGTCTGTTTATAAAGTCCTTAAAGGTTCACACTTTCACACTGAATCCATCAGAACAGTTGCGCTGTAACTCAAGCTCCAGTCGTTTCATTATCTTTAGTGTCTGGTTTGAAATGGAAAGTCTTCTGTGACAGTGATTGTTTCTTAAGTCTTGAGCGACTGTGGTTAAGACTTAAACAATCCCTCCACAGGACAAACAAACGATATTCTTGACCATCTGCTGTGCTGATAGTTACATCCATCGCTGGGAAGTAACTGAATACATGAACCAAAAACATGATCAGAAAACTTACTGTATTGTGCTGTTTTTAAATGGTCTTTTGTTTGGTTCTATTCAAAATTACTACTTTAGCACAGTGGGTGTGGACTTGAAAGTCGTAACTTCCCTATGTTGATGACTTGAGTCTTGACCTGATAGCATGGACTAAAACTTGGACTTGTCTTGGACTTGAAGGTCAGAACAGAACAGAGCAGAAAGATGTCACAGAGTACAACGAAGTTACGTTTGGAGTGAGCCCCTGGGCCGCTGCATCTTTAGCGCGCCGCCACTCGCTCTTCCGAACATGAAACACAAATAAAACATACAAAAAAAACCCCACAACAACAAGGTTAGTGACTCAGGACGTGACTTGGAGCCTTGTGACTTGAGACGACTTAAAGTTTCTCAAAAAATAAAGTGTCATTTAATTTAACAAACTAGAACGTCCTTTCTCACTTCTTTATCCTTGACAAGAAATGCAAAAACACAAACTGTATTTAATAATTTTATAGACTAAAGACTAAAAATCCAAGGGAGTTCTTGCAAAATCAACAATTTACACAGAAAATACATAGGAAACACTGTCATTATGAACAAAAATGCAAAATAGACCATCATTTGATCTCGAATCTTCAGCTAATTCACTCCTTCTGGTTGCTGTTTAATATAAATCCTCATAATATCACAAAATTTTGATTAATCAACCAAGTAATCAACTAAAGAACTACAGCTCTACAAAGTATGATTTAACCAAGTAATGGAATACAATCCAACATAGCCTACATTTAAAAGCAAGTATTTTTAAAGTATTATTGTTAATCCCAACATCTCTATTTTGTCTTTTAGGTTCGCCTTATTACTACAGCTCGGCGTCTCGCACTGCTCCACCCTCCACAACTGCCTACGACCACCTTTAGTAGGACTTTGAGCCAATGGACCTAATTTACAACAAAAAAAACCCTAACCAGGAACATCTTTTGTCTTGTGGATGGACCCAGGATGTGAACATGTGAAGCTGCTGAGGAAATAGCCACTGGATTTCTACGTCTGGTTCTTCGTTAGCATAAATCTCATATATGTTTAAGTATTTGAGTATTATTATTAAAGGCCCTATATTACGAAAAAATTTTACTCAAGCGAACTTTTAGCTATGTTAAATTATTGTTACCTCTTCAAACAGATACCTAGTTTTCTTTTCATTCACATAATAATCCTGCTTTATTAGTCTGTCTAGATCAGTTAATATAATGACTAGAGAGAGTGTGAGTTCTGTTGCCATGGCATTTGTGACGGCCATCTTGCGAATGGAGAAGCAGCAAATAATGTCGAAACAAGGCCACATAATTCATAGATTAAAGTGAATAAATTAACATATGATTATACATTTATGGTTCTAATAAGGCAGAATTTGGGCCTTTGAATTGTGAATATGAAGAAGAAGGATGTTCCTGTTAATCATTACTGTGGTCAACTGCAGCTATTATTACAAAAGAAGTTAACAGCTAACCTAAAATTAAAAAGTATGTTTACTGAGGAGTCAACAGGGAAGAAAAAAGGTGTTCTTTGTCTTGGCCCAGAATCCCCCTTTTCATATTAACCCGTTAGGCGCCAGGGTTATCTCGTGAAATACAGTCCATTTAATAAAGAGCCTGTAAACTTGATCATGGAGAGTCAAAAAATAGTAGATACAGTCGGCAGCGCGCCACAATTGGGGGCATGTCCTGCTGAGTTGGAAGTACAATGTTAAGGCATGGAGGCTAAACTTTTTATCTCTTTTAAGACGTTTTCTGGCAAATTAAGTGTATTTTTAGCACAACTAATTCAAGTCGAGTCACAACCGCATTTAAATGGAGGTTGTTGATGTGGCGTTATGTCAGAAAAGTAAACAGACAGTTAAACAAAGATATTAAAACTTAGCTTGCAGCTACGGTTAGGATTGTTAGATATATTTACGTATTTATTAATCTAAACGCCTTCGTATCCATATTTGACACAATATAACAATATAAACTCCACATTTGCTGTTGTAGTTGTTGAGCAGTGAGTGATAAAACTGTTGTTCTGATTTACCCTCAATGTTATAGTTCCCTCATGGAAGTCCGTTTGTGGGCGTGGCCTCTGATGCCGACTGTATCTGTATCTCATTGTATTATTTTATACAACTACTGTACAAAATTTAAACTTGAATTTTCCAAACTTCTGAAACTTATTTTAGACAGAATCTTGAGTCTGGAAACAAAGAGCCTTGGTACAGAATTGCTACTTTGGCGCATAAAAGGTTAATTTATAGTGAGTGGGGCCCTATGAGCCACCTTTGCCCCGGGACCCCAAATTTCTATCAACGAGCCTGTAGTTTTCTCAAAATGTTTTCAGATTAGTTTGGTTGAACAAAAGCAATAATAAATGTATAATTATTTAAAAAAAATATTTAAAAGTACTGCTTTCTATTAGTTTGCATGAGTTTTTTAGCAGCATCTTCCAAAACAACATGGCTGCTGCAACTGGACATTTGTCTCTATATGTTACCATGGTTACACTCTCTCTAATCTATAACATAGCTATTTTTTTCAGCTGAAACAGAAAGTGTTCATTTTATGTGTTTTAATACTTGACGACTAAAAATGTAATGTAATTGTGTGAATGAAAAAAATCTGGTATTTACTGTATGATTGATGAGGAAAGGTATTTTTGAATAATACATTTAAATGATCTTAATATGGGCCCTTTAAAGTCTACTGCTGACTATGTTTTTACAGACAACCACTGATTTTCGACCAAAGACTTTTATTGCCACACACACACTGACTGATCCTGAAAATATGCAAGAACTTTATATAAAACTATGCCTACCATTTGTTTACATCCATACTTATCGTGTTATTTAGCTCATCTCTATGGTTTACAGTCTCCACAAAATTAACAAAACACGGTGTTCGCCTGATCTGCTAGCAATATGTACATAATGTAAATGAAGATTGACTATGGAGAACTGAAACACACTGGAGAATGAAAACCAATACAGCTTGAAATGCATTTGTTGAGTTTGTCATGTTGATGTTTTAATGTTTGGTAAGAACTGTGACTATTTTTTCTTATACTGATATTAATATTATTCAATGTGTAAATATGAATTTCTAAAAAAAATATTTTAATTAAAGCATGACTCATTTAAACTGTGCTTTCTGTATTATTATTCTTGCTTTGATTCAGATAATTTAATTGGTTTATATTAATGCTACAGCTAGTAACAAGTTATTTTTGAAACAGTCCCATTTTTGCTGCGCTGCTTTTTAAAAGGACGAAAGCAATGATCCCGAAAACACGCACATCTGCTTAATTTCTTTTTTTATTTTCTGCATCATGTATTTTTATTTGCAATTATTGCGCGGCTCTTTGTGGTCTCATTACGGCGGAGGCATAACGAGGCCACGGTTCGTCGGTGCCGCGGCCCACCTGGTGCCTCTCTTCTGTCTCCTTCCGCGGCGCGCGCGAGGCAGACTCTCCCGACTCCCGTGATGCTCCGGGGCGACAACCGACGACCTAACGGACGTAAGTGGAGGGGCTACACTAATTTAGCATTTTACTTTAGCAAAATATCAAAAAACACAGCTCCGTGGGTTGGATTTAAAGGCCTACTTGTTGAATCTAGGACAAATTAGAGCCAACTGAAATAGGCCAACGTTATTAGAAAGGACATGAATGTGGATTAGGGTTGCACAATAAGTCGCAATTGAATAAAAACCCCATTTCTAATAGACGCATAATGCTGCTTTCACTTGCTCTGGAAAAGATGCTTAGTGGTAGTTACAGGTTGTGTTCAAGTGGTTTTGGGGTCGTAACTAAAATAAACTTCTTTAAAACACATTTTATCTTGACAAAAAATGTAAATCCAGTGTAATGAAGTAAATTAATCATATCCAATGTCCCGTAAGATTGCTCTGAGAAAAAAAAAAAAAAAATTCCGACATCAAAATTGCTGTCTTCATTTGATGTGGGAATTATGGTAAATACCACTTTCCGAGTGGGAAATAGCAAATGAACGCCCCCTCATGTCGTAATTACCACTGGGAAACTGGGAAAATATTTTGATGCCCAAGTTGAAAATAACCTTTGACCTCTCAGTATGGCAGACAGTGGCAAAAGAATCACAAATTAAGAACAATAAATGTGTTTCATTTGTTCAGAAGTTATTTTATTATCTGGGAAATTATATGACACACAAAGTTGAACGACTTTGCTATTTCCATTTACTATTAATTAAGTAAAAAGTCTTTTTTATGTTTATGTTTTTTCCTCAAATGAATCTTACGGGCATTGGAAATAATTAATTTACTTGTTTACTCTGGATTTACATAGATTTGTCAAGATAAAGTGTGTTTTTAACAAGTTTAGTTTTGTTACGACCACAAAGCCATTTGAACACTGGTAACTACCACTTCACAAGTGGTAGTTAGTAGTTACCATCTTTTCCAGAGCAAATGAAGGCAGTTTCCCACTTGTAATTACGACATGAAGGGGCGTTCATTTGCTATTTCCCACTCGGAAAGTGGTATTAACCATAATTCCTACACCAAATGAAGGCAGTTTTGAATAACCTTAAACCCACATTACAGATTATTTTCTCTTGTGTGTGATAGTTCTTGTGGTAAATATTTATCATAGTTTTACAGCAGTTAAGTTCGAAATAATGAAAGTTAAAAGTTACAGTAAGTAATCTGAGTGTCCTAACCTACTGACGTGATCTATCTGGAACTGAGTAAATCATTTTTCAGACTAATGCGAATGTATTTATAATGCAGATTGTCACTTCAATGAAAATTCAAACACAGAGACTGTTATTTGTAGTCTGACAAAGATTAGAAAGGTTAATTTTAGCTATAACAGGTCCTTCGGGAACAACCACAATGCCAATTTGTCAAAATGAGTTCACATCCTTGGTCTGACCTGTCATTTGCACTTTAAGCTCATACCTTATTGGGAAACCTCAAACTTATTTTTCGTAACCTTAGTTTTGCATTAATTACTATCGGCCAAAGAAGCGAATAAACAAAATATAAGAAGAATTTAAACATGTGTAAAGAGCCAGTCTACTTTGGGACATTCTCAGTGGAGAGAGATAAGCTTGTTGAAATAACTATAAAAACAAAAGCATTTCTATGGAAAACAGCAGCCGCAGATTCTCCAGGTGATAAGAGTCCATTTTGTGGAGATGGAAAACCGCTCAGAGTAAAATAATGTGTTTTAGTCCAACAAAAACACCTAAATAAATAAGTGCTCAAGTGTGTTTTGATTAAAAAGTGAAACAGTGCATCTTGGACTTACTGCTCAGACACAGAACTGGGCCTTATGCTTCAGGTGGAGCTTGATCCAGGATGTTTTTCTTCTCACTGTTAGTGCTGTAGTCTTTTAGTCGATTAATCGGTCGATGGAATCTTGGCCGACCAACATTTTCAACAGTCGACTAACGTTTTTATTTAGACTGTAAGGACTGAATAGCAACAAAATAAAGCGAATTAACTTTTTATCTAGTCTATATATTTAGACATAAAAATGATGTTTTGCCTTACTTCTTTTGCATTTTAGAGCGATTTGGGTCAAACTAATTGTTAGAACAAGGATACCTATAGTCGACCAAAGAAATTCTTGGTCGACTAAAAACATGTCCCATCGACCGATTAATCGACGAAAAAGGGGCAAAGGCTCTGAAGCTAAAAGTAGAGCTGTCAAAAATATTGCAAATCAATGTTAAAACTGGTGTCAAAATTAAATACTCATTTGAACAAGATAAGATAACATTATTGAGACAAAACTTTGAAAATATCTGATATTTTCTGCAAAATAATCTTTAAATAATCATCAAATCTGGTTTAAAACTAAAATGTTTGATCATAAACTTGGATTTCGTGTTGAAAATGTCAGTCCAGTGTATAAAAATCTGACTTTCTTGAAAGGACATTCTAATTCTCATTGAGTATCGAAGAGGAAACAGTGTGTCTATGTAAAAAAGGAAGTTCAGATCAATGATTCTGTGGCTGTTGAATTCAAGTTCCTTATAATCTAAATAAAAGAATTAGTCGACTAATAAAATTTTGGTCGACCAAGACTCCATCGACCAATTAACCGACTAAACGACTAAAAAACTACAGCCCTAGATACCTTTTAGCTTCACAGCTTTTGCAGAGCTCCTTTTTTAGTCGATTAATCGGTCGACCAAGAATTTCTTTGGTCAACTACAGCCCTACTCACTATACATTGTAGGTCACCTGTCTGACCTGCATCACAATATGACCGACATGAAGGCTGCAAAAGACTCTAATCTGATTCTGTTCACATTTAAAACAAGTTCAAGAAAATTGTGAAAAATAAAAATAAAGCTACTTTACTTGTCGATTATTAAAGGAAAACAGTTGTGTTAAACCTTGTTAAAACTGCCTTTTCTCATCATTAGTTTACTCAAAGTTTTATTAAAAATGATTCATGCAAACGCGGTTATAAATCCGACAACTTCCTCTCATAAATGCTGTGACACATAGTTAATATTGACATGTATTCATTTTGGTCGCATTAAACTACTTAAAAACTTTTATTTACAAACAACAAAGTGAAACTGGAGAGGACCACCCAAGCTCAGCCAATCAGAGCGCTGCATTCAGCTCCAGATTAAAACTGAAGCACTTAATAATTCAGTTCAGACAGTACACAGGTGTCTAATTTTTTTTCACATAATGCTGTATTTATCGTCTGTATGATATATATTAACTCGCTATATATTATCACACCAAACTAAGTCAAAATTAGAAAATGTTAAAACCTCATACCTGCTTTCCTCTGTGATGAGTTGACCACTGTCCAGAGTGTTTCCCCGCCTAAGGCCCAAAGTCTAGCTCACACACAACCTCAAACAAGCTCAAGTGGTAGAAAATGAATGAATGAAGTGTAATGAGTTTTGTTGTAGTTGCAATACAAATGATCAGATTAGCATTTGTGAATTTTACCGTTTAGACAGAATAAAGGTGGTGTAAGTAACTTTTTTAGTTGTAAATTTGTAAACTTTGTGTTTTCTACTAAAATGTAAATGATAAATGCAGCACTTTGTGTAAAAATGAGACCAGTGAGAAGTGTCTGAATTGGGTCATGAGGAAATGTAGTTCTTATTAGGAGCCAAATGCAGCTCTCTGATTGGCTGATCTTGGTTGGTCTTTTACAGTTTCACTTTGTTTTTTGCAAAAAGACGTTTATAAGCCGTAATTGCAAACTAAAATTAATACAATTTTAACCAAGTAAGTGTCCATTTATGAGAAGAATTAGACTGATTTAAAACCTAAATGATGTTTGCCGTTAGCGCTGGGCGATATTGATAAAAATTAATATGTCGATATTTTAGGGGCAAATTTCAATAACAATATTTGGACGATATTCTGTGAGTTCAACATAAATGTGTTAAAATCTGTGTTCAAATGACTTACACTGGAAAAAACGACAACTTTAAATATTCTAATAGGTTTTAAATTGACTGTATGACGTAGTGTTTGATTGTCTTAAATACAGTAGTAAAGTAAATTTATTTATTATTTCAAGAACATAAGATTTTGCTTCACTTTACTGTGTATTTTTCTTTAAGTAAAATTAGATTTTGTATGTTATACTTTTTCTGTTGGCAATTCAAATGCTAAAATCTACTCAAAACATGTACAATACTTCTAATTCTAGGCATACATACCTTGTTTTCTATTCCATTTTTTTCTAGTGTGTTTAATTATCAGACAAATATTTGTCAAACTCATCCCATTATAAACTATTTTTTCTGTTCTTTGAATTGATTAATGTGCAACTTCTGATACAGTATATAAACTTGCCTTGTTTTTAAGAAAGTACAGCGTCACTTATGTAGTTTTATTGGCAAAAGAGTTTCTACTGCACGATATACTCAATATTCAATTTTTGGATATCTTTAAAACAACATTCACGATATTATCTAAAATATATTGCACAGCTCTATTTGCAGTGTGAAAATAACAAACCTCACCTTTAAACTAAAATGCAGTGCTCTTGCCCCACATGTGGCAGTCTGACCTCATCACTCTAGAATCTGAAAACTACTTAATCCATTATCTTCACATTTCTTTGTTAAGCTGGTTACACTTCCGTTGGCCTTTTAAGACTCTTGGCTACAGTCTGATAACTCTGAGATGATCATAGCTGCATGAACTGGGCCACATCAGGCTGTGTGACTTCTTAATATATGAGTTTATTTCAATAATGTTTGATTTGATCTGTGTTTACAGCACAATCTCCTGCTGTGACTCACCTCCTCCACAACACTTTTGTCTCATCGTTCCTGGGCAAACACTCGATACCACTCTGTAAACTTTAAACAATAACTAGCTGCACTTCATCCAATTATTGTCCAAGTGTCCCGGCCTGCTCCTGACAGCCCATCCACTGACTGGGCTCCATTCTTTCCAATTGTGTGCTCAGGCATGCAGAAACACACACATTCATATGGAGTCATATAGAGTCTTTCAAGTCTATGCCTCGCAGATATGAGCAGAACCTTTTAGCTGCGCTTTATGTAAAACGCTTTGGCCACATGACGACAATCAAGAGAAATGGCAGTCACAGACGTTAAACATTAACAGTTTCGGGGCCAAAACGCTGCAGCACACAAACCCTGTGAGCTTCCCTGCGGGCCTATTAGCACAGAGCGTTTGGGCCACAGAAGTACTAGTAATGAGCCAGCAGCACAATACAGGCACCGGGCCGGAACAGCTGAAGCAGACAAAGCTGGACGAGGAGACTGGGACTTCCTAAATCTACCACACAGGACCTGTATGTGTGTCTACAGTGATGATGAGACACTGTCCAACAGTGATATAACTCTGTGGAGGACCAGGCATGTGTCCCAGTCCCATTATGGGGGCTAACTCCACTACTGAAGGGGCCTCTGGAGGCAGTGGTGCCAAAAAGGCAGCAGAGGAGTGTGACCCAATCAGTGGGAGGACGGTCCGGCCCTGCACCAGCACCAGTCATCTGGAAAGTGCTTCATTCAGTCTGACTTTAGGCATTCTCTCAGCTCTTAAAACATCTTCACCCAAATTAGCTGCAAAACATACGATTGGTTTGAAAAGGTGCACCTGCTTCTTCTCTGCTCAGGTCAGGTCCTGATGTATCATCAGTCATTTTAGAGAAAAAACGGCAATGTTAAAGCTCATATGACAGACAAATTATAAAATTTTTCTACTTTTGACTTAGTTTGTGTGATAATCTTTGTGGTAAATATTTATCAAAGTGGAAGTAATTAAAGTTCTAAAACAGAATCCCTCCAAATGTCGTCAAAAATTGCCCAATGAAAAGACAATTTACACACAACTGAAACAGTTTCCTGGAGTTAAGCATTCATTTAAAACAACTTAAGTGCTATAAGTTATAATAATTTGTCACATTGTCACTCCTGTGTTATTTATGTTGATTTGGCCCAGATTTACAATGTGGTTGCTAGGTAACAGTTTTCATGTGTCATATTTACTGGACAAAAGACGATAATGAACTTCATCAAAACAACCAAACTGGGTAAAAACAAGATAAATGTTTAATGAGATCTTAATCATAATCAGGTTACTGTGTTTTACTAATAATGTAGTTTAACCCGTCACTTTAAGTATGTTTCTTACAATAAGTATTACTGCTCTAAAGTCATAAACAGAGTTATAATATTTTGAAGAAAGACAATTTAACTGCTGTTTATTCTGTCCACATGCTGCAAAGTTCATACTATTTGTCCTTTAAGTGAAATGATTTAGAGGAAGGAGCACAATTGTCAAATGACACATTTACAATAGAAACGGGCATTTAATAAATACAATATGAGTGATAATATGGATGATCTGAAGTATTTTGGCGAGCTACTTAGCAGGTCGTGAACAGCTGCTGGTCCAGGGCAGGTTGGAGATCCTTGTTTTAAAACTTTTACCTGCTGCCAACAGTAAAGTGAATTATTCTAGCCAGTCTTTAATGTGACGTTTTTAGTGTTGAGTTAAACCTCTTGACCAAAGCTTTCTCTCTCTCTCTTTCTCTCTGTGTGTGGCTGAGAAACGTGAGCGCACTTCAAATGTCTCCTCAGATTTCAAGAGGCCGCCCCATCTCCTCGGCCTCTGACAATAACGCACCTGGAATAAAAAATGTGAGTGTCCAAACAGAGGCAGTTTGTGTCGGAGCGGCAGAGGCGGAGCGGAAACACAGGTGCCTTGTGTTGGACCGGCCAATTAAACAGCACAGGCCCCGGAGGCAGGAAGCCACTATTGACCGAGAGACATCAAGAAAAACACACCTCTCAAAGCACACACACACTCAGACGCTTACACGGAGCGGGATAAAATCTGCCAGGTATCAGGTCCTGCCCCGAGGCCTGGAGCTGACCCGCAGAGGCCACGAGGAGGACTCTGTGGGACGATTCAGAGCTGATACAAGTCTGTTTGATAGATATAAACCATACCTTAGACTTTTTACAAGAGGACATGGGCAGTATTGGGCTGATAGATTTTTTCATTTCTCGACATACAATACAGTTTATATCTTGATATCTTTGAAACGATATCTTTGAAGTAGGGCTGCAACTAACGATTATTTTGGTAACTGATTTGTTTGTTTATTTGTTTAAAACCCAGAATTCACAAATTTGAGTGTGTTAATGTTGCTTGAGAATGTTCTGGAGATGTAGATGTTTGGATTGTCAAAAGTATCATAAATCAGACACTAATCAACACTAAAACTGGTATCGATTTTAGATACACATTTGAACAAGTATCAATACTTAAATACCATTAACAGGACCAAATTTGATATTTTGGTACCACTTTATATTAACTACACCTTAATTGGCCTTAGTAAACCATGAATAAAGCATAAATTAAGTCTTAATTATTCATGAACTAATGGTGAATTAATGAATGGAAAAGTTTATTAATGCTTAGTAACTTCTTAACTAAGAGCTGAGGTTAGGATTTAGGGTTAGGGGCAGGATCCGGAGTAATTAAGTAGTTACTAAGCATTAATAAGGTTTTTCATCTATTAATTAATAATTTGTTCTTATTGAATTAAGTCTTTATTTAGGTGTTATTAATGATTTATTAAGCGTAATTATTCTGTAGTTATTCTAAAGTGTTACTGATATTTTCTTGGTGGTCTTAGAAATAATCCTGATCTGCATCAAAACTAGTATTAAAACAAAATGTTTAAAGGAGACCTATTGTGATTTTTCTGTATTTTTAGGAAGAAACTATGGCATAAGTAGATCAATAATTCACATTTTGTTTATTGCAAAACACAAAAATTATCTAAAACAGCTTAGAAATAGAAACAGGTTAATTGACTTCCTGTTCAAATCTGCAGAACTGATAAGCCCCGCCTCTTCCTTGTAAAATGTATTTTTAATAAGCCACAGATAAAAAAAAAATAAAAAATTGTTGTTGGAAAGTGTCTACATGACAATTCGAACCTTGCATGTTTTAGTGCCATCATATTTTTTGAATAATCACAAGTTAATACAGACAAGTGGGCGGGGATAGGTGGTAGGTGAAGACAGGGATTTTGTGAGCGCTGGAGCATCAGCTGCAGGACAATATAAGATTACTCAGACACGCCTGAATCAATCCAAATACAACTTTGGGTAAACAAATGATGAAAGAATGCTGTTGTAACATGGTTAAAAACTCAGAAAAGTAGGTATTTATTTATTAAGGTTAAGGTACACTTTATCACGTCTATTTTTTTAATATTAAAACACTAGCAGCAGGCTACTTTTTACATCAAAAACACTAAATTTACACAATTTTCATGCAATTTGTGTTCAGTCTGAGGCTTTTCCACAGCTCATGGACGTCTGCAAAACTAGTAAACGATTATTCGATTACTAAATTAGATGACAATTAATCGATTAACCTGTTGCGGCCCTACTTTGAAGTGAAGTAACTTTTACTATCCAATATCCTGCTAATTTGAAAGTAGAAACATGAAACACTGACATATAGAATAAATGAATTCCTGTGATGGCTTTTGCCGACTAAAACTCAAAAACACAAAATTCTCTGTATATCACAAGTTTATAAATTAACTATTACAACAAATAGAAAATCTAATTGAGCTTCTCTTTGTTCTTTGCCACTTTTTCTGTAACTGTGACAAATTGTGTTTTCATCAGTTTTATCAACTATTTTTAAACCAGAATTATATATAAATAGCAGACCAGATCAATTTGGTTGCTTGCTCTGTGGATTTTCCAGCCTGTAGATGGAGCTCTGAATCAATTTCTGTTGTGGGAAACATATGACTTTCATGTTATTACACTTTTTATTGGTTCTGCTGTGAGAGAGTTTAAAGTGAAGGTGCTCAGGATCATGTTTGAAGGATAAAACAAATAAAAGCTAACCCTTAAATTTCTTTCAAATTGCATAAAAATGAGAAAATCACAATAACTTGTCATGCATAATTTAATTTAAGTGTAATCGCCAAAAGATATCGCGATAAGAAACACAGATGAGACGTTCTCACACATTCTTTAGGTCACATTAACTGACTCAGAGCATCAGTATGTCTGTCCTGCTCCTGCATCTTAAAAAACTGCCTAAGGACTGTTGTCAGAGGCACAAATGGAGAGAGAGAGAAGGGGAGGGGGGGGGGGGGGGGGGGGTAAGGGAGAGAGAAGAGCGAGAACAGAGAGAGAGGAAAAGAGAGAGAGAGGGGAAGGAGGAGAGAGAGAGAGAGAGAGAGGGCAGAGGGAGGTCATACATTCAAATGCCCTTAAGCAAGGCACTTGTTTTAACTTTTGCTGTGAAAAGTTCTTTGTGCAAGATTTGTTAGAGATCAGATAATAAATAAAACTTAGGTGCCTGCATGTAGAAAATGCTTAAACATGTTTATAAGATCATGACACTTCTTAAAGGAGACCTACTGTGTAAAGCCTATTTATCTTATTTTTACCTTGTTATAACTGCATTCTCTCATCATTAGTTTACTCAAAATTGTATTCAGAATGATTCTTCCATGTTTGAGTAATCTGTCCTGTCCTGCAGCTGATGCTCGAGAGCTCAGAAAAGCCTTGTCCTCACCTACCACCTATCCCGCCCACTTGTCGCTTCCCCATCTGTATTTAATTGTGATTACTCAATGTATTCTGGCCAAATTGTGTTCTCAAAGTATTTTTAGTACCAATACTAGATTTTTAACTATAGTATATAGTATATTCAATACTACAGTATACTGTATAATTTTTGATACTTTTTAATATAAAGGTTTCAAAACATGTTTGAGCTGAGAAAAAACTAAACAGTCAATGATGATGACAAGCAATGAAAATTGTGTAATTTTAGTGTTTTTGGTGTAAAAACTAGTTTGTCTGTAAATTTGTACTTCTAGAATGTTCTTTTGTGATGTTACTTCACAAATTGCAAAAATATTTTTTTCAAGTATTTTTCCATTTTAAACAACTAATCGATTAATCGAAAGAATAACTGAACAACAATTATCAAAACAATCGTTAGTTGCAGCTTTAATCCACATAAATGACACAAGAGTTGTATCTGACAAAAGGCACTTAAAATGTCTATGATAAACGCAGCCCTTTGTGGAAAAATTAGACCTCTGAGTTCTGTCTGAATTGAATAATAAAGAATTCAGGGGCCGAATGCAGTGCTCTGATTGGCTGAGCTTGGGTGGTCCTCTTTCACTTTGTTGTTTGTAAAAAGAGGTTTTTAAGTTGTTATTGCAAACAAAATGCATACACTGTAAAAAACAAACAAAAAACTGTTTAACTTAAAAATGCAAGTACAATTTCCTCCTTTAAGTTTTATATCAATTTATCTGAGTTGTCTGATATTCTCTCTTCATTCCTTTCTCACTAATTTCTCTCCTCTTTCTCGCTTTCTATCTCTTTTCAGCCTCTCTCATTCCTTTCTCCCATCCCTTCTCTTTGTCTCTCTCTCCTCTCTATCATCCTTTTTCCTCTCTTTTTTCTCTCTCCTTTCTTCTCTCACTCTTTTCTCCCTCTCCTCTCTCTCTTTAACTCCCCCTCTGTCATCCCTTTCTTTCTCTTTTCTCTCTCTCACTCTTTTCTCCTCTCTCCCCCTCTCATCCTTCTCTTTTCTTCCCTGTCTTTTCTTTCTATCTCTCACTCCATTCTCCCTTTCCCTCTGTCATCCCTTTCTCCCTCTTCCTTCTCTTTCTTTCACTCTTTTCTCCCTCTCCTCTCCCCCTCTCGGTCATCCCTTTCTTCCTTTCTTCTCTCTCCCACTCCTTACTCCTCTCTCTTCTTTCTTTTCTCTCTTTCCTTCCTTCTTATTGAATGTGTATTATTAATCATCCGCAGAGACGACTTGTTGTGATTTTGGGCTATACAAAAATAAATTGATTTGATTCTTCTCTCTCTCTCTCTCTCTCTCTCTCCTTTCTTCTCTCTCCTATAACGTAAAAATCTAAGTTGAAAATCTGACTCACATTATAGAGTTATATCAACATAAACATTTCAGTTCATTTAACTTATTGTCCCTAGGATTTTTTTTACAGTGTACCTTTAGACCAGACAATAATCTCCCAGTGTGAATGAAGAACAAACTAAAACAGACTTTGACGGACTTTTAAATGCTGCAGATAAAGAAAACAAAAGCCCTCTCTCGTCCCTTTCTTTCTCCCTCTCCTCTCTCCTTTTTCTCTCTCTCCCCTCTCTCTCTCTTTCTCATCATTTTCTTTTCTCTCTGTCTCTTTCTCTCTCTCACTGCATTCTTCCTTTCCCTCTTTCTCTCTCTCCCTCTCATCCTTGTCTTTTCTCTCCCTGTTTCTTTCTCTCACTCCATTCATCCCTTTCTCCCTCTTCCTTCTGTTTCTCTTTTCTCCCTCCTCTCTCTCTGTCATCCCTTTCTTCTTTCCTTCCCTCTCTCTCCTTTCTCCTCTCTCTCTTTCCTTTCTTCTTCTCTCTCCTTTCTTCTGTTTCCTTTCTTCTTCTTCTCTCTCCTTTCTTCTCACTTTCCTTTCTTCTTCTCCTCTCTCTCCTTTCTTCTCTCTCTTTCCTTTCTTCTCCTCTCTCTCCTTTCTTCTCATCTCTCCTTTCTTCTTCACCTCTCTCCTTTCTTCTCTCTCTCCTTTCTTCTTCTCCTCTCTCCTTTCTTCTTCTCCTCTCTCCTTTCCTCTTCTCTCTCCTTTCTTTCTCCTCTCTCTCCTTTCTCCTCTCTTTCCTTTCGAGTTATATCAACATAAACATTTCAGTTCATTTAACGTACTGTCCCTATATATATATATTATTTTTTTTTACAGTGTACCTTTAGACCAGACAATAATCTCCCAGTGTGAATGAAGAACAAACTAAAACAGACTTTGACGGACTTTTAAATGCTGCAGGTAAAGAAAACAAACGCAGACGTCAGCAGCAGCGTAAAGTCTGCGTCAGGAGAAACTGAAGAGCAGAAAAAACGCCTCAGAATTACTTTTAAGTGGAGTCAAAGACGAGAAATGAAAAGACACAAGTCGAGTGTGCGCTGAAGTCCCTCTTGTTGAAAAAACACGCCAGACCAGTCCCTAATGATCACAACTTGAGTTCCTGCCTTTTTAAAAACCCACCCAGGCCTGACTGAGTTTTACACAAAGCTCTCCAGAAAGGAACGCACAGACGGGACAAAAACAAGCCGGCTCCTCGGGACGGATGAACTCTGAACCCGGCGGCGGCTAATGCGGCCCGCGCAGCTCCGAGCGTCAGTATTGTTTCTGTGGAAGAGCGAAAAGACGACACTCGAGGAAGGAAGGCCACCGCTGTCGAGGTCACGGTCCACCGGCCAAGTAAAGAAGCTTCAAGAGTTCTTCTGTGACGCTCGAGGCACTTTCAGCTCGTTAGCATAGAGTCAGACTTAATATCTCAATACTGTTTTTGCGTTTGTCTACAACGATATTCAGACGATATTAGGTCAGTCTTATGTGTTCAAACATGTCTAGAAAGGTAGTTGTGGTTTGCACAGAAAAATACTCACCTCAGCAGGTTCATAAATCAGGGTTTCTGCAGGGATCGAGAGGTAAAATGTAAGACTTTTTAAGACCAAAAACATACAAAATAAAGATGTATTTGTGAGTTGTGACCTATAGTGTTTCGCAGTGCAGCTGCTTTTCCAGAGGGCTTCTCAAGATCTAATTTTAATGATCAAATTGTAATGAATGAACAAAAATGTCTACGTCAACTGTTCCATAGAAGAGACACACTAATTGTGTTATATTATTAAAAATATTATAGACCCTTTTCATGCCACGTCACGGTGACGTCACAGCTCTAGCTGGAGGCAAAAAAGACGAAAACTCATAGCCGACACACTAAAAGTTCGAGGTTTTTATCGTGGTTAAAATGTCGTTTTGTTGTGAACTGTGACTTGGACTTTTGTGTCTAAAGTTAGCCTAAGCTTACCCTGCTGTACAGGTGCAGTTTGATGTTCAAACTGATCTGTTTTATTTAGAATTCTAGCTGAACTGTACTGTTGTCAATCATTCAATTTTTACACACAAGACCCTTATTTTCTACATGGTAGCCAAGTGGTTAGAGCTCTGGCTTCCCAATAAGGAGGTCGTGGGTTCGACTCCCGGGTCGGACCATATCAACATCTCACGATCTCTCTGGGTGGAGTTTGCATGTTCTCCCCGTGTCACCGTGGGTTTTCTCCGGGTACTCCGGTTTCCTCCCACCTCCAAAGACATGCATGTTTAGGTTAATTGGGCATCATTGTAAATTTCCCTTAGTGAGTGAATGAGAGAGTGAATGGTTGTCTGTCTAACCCTGCGGCAAGTTGGCCACTGTCCAGGGTGTTCCCCGCCTAAGGCCCAAAGTCACTGGGATAGGCTCCAGTCACCCGCGACCCCTAACGGGATTAAGCGATAGAAAATGAAAATGCCTCTGAAGCACTAATAACGGGAGGTGCACACATTAGCATATTTAGCATTAGCTTCAAGACGCGATGAACGGTTAAAGGACAGCATTTTAGCCACTACTAGGTTTAGCAACGTAAAACGGACCTGAAACAAAAGTAAAAATCACCTCTTCAGCCTCGTGAAAGAGCAGATCCTGATCCAAGACGAACCACACAAGCTCAGACAATATGCTTCCATCCGTCAGAAGTAATTCACCAAAGTCTATGTCAGGTCCCACAGAGTAAATTACGATATATATCCTGAGAGTTCCGAACAGAATTGGACATTTTTTCTGCTTTTGTGTTTAAAAATCCCTCAAAAAACGTGCTAGTTTACACTGGTTTAGATGGAGGTAAAGTCGTCTTTTGCCTCCGGCTAAGCTCCGCCCACCAGAATTTGACGCAATGTTTACTAACATGCAAGGGGTCTATAGACCCATTTACTGTTAGTAAACAAAGATGGCTGCGCGCGCTAACTGGTGCCCTGAGTGGTGCCCAGTCTCAGGCTTTCAAGCTACGCAGGTGCATTTTCATTAAAAAATCGCAAAACTCTCTTTAAAAACTCAATTTAACGAACGACAAGCGACTTCAGATCTATGTACAGTTATCTACTGAATGTTAGCATGACGTTAGAAAGTGTCCCGACATTCAGCCACCTGATATTTACTTATATTTGATGGGAAAAACTCATGTGCAGAAGAGAAAAGCTTTGATCATACATATCCCTTGATGAGTTTGACGACGTAATTTGCGGGAAAGTACAGGAGGTGAGTTAACGTGACATTGCTTAAGATTTTTGTGCAAGTTGTGTTAATTATTTATCAATTATCAGTGGAGAATTAGACTCACAGTAAACGGCACCTGTGTGGCTTTATTTTATGCTGAATTCTACAGAAGATTATTGTATAAAAGACTCCAAGGATATACTTACATGACTCTGAGGCGATGTATTTGTTTTGATAGTGATCCCTCATTGTTTCTATAGATTTTAGTGGCAAGCTAGTTAGCCCGAAAAAATCACGAGTTATAAAATGTGTCAACTGGTGCAAACCCAAGGAACACATTAGGAATGGCCAGAGCTTCGTTTGAAATCATTGTTAAGTTTTCTAACCATTTAATATCGTTAGTACAGCTTACTCGTTTTGTATTGAAACTTATGGGGAAACTCTGCGAAGGGCTCCAGTGCGGCTCCGCCCCCAAAATGACGTAGGCTCTGAACGGGTCTATAGGCTAGAGAATTTCAGGGGCAAGCAACAAAGTATTTTTTAGTAGTACTGTACTTAAAGGGACGTATACCTGAGTGTTGCATCCTTAAAAATATAAACAGATATAATTCATTTTAAACTTCTTACTTCAGTACATGATTTGCGCACTTAGCTAATGCATTCTGAGATTCAGAATAGGCTGTGTGCACTGAATTTCAGTTGGCTTGCGTACGTTCAAAAATGCTAACTTCTGTATGTACGACCACTTCCTGTTAGCGTTAGCATTTAGACACAAACATGTATCTTTTTAAACACACAGTGTCTCTGGTGTCTCTCATTGAAAAGCATTGGACAGGAAGTCATTGGATGTACAGGATGTAGTATTTTAAACCAAAACAAGACAACTGCACTGAGTCAATTGTTCATCATGATAAGTTTTAATGTTTCACAGCTGTTAGCGGCGAGGTGAGTCACTATGCTAACAACAGTTAGCCACAATGCTAAAAACAACAACAGAAAACGTTGGACACAAACAGGACATTATTAGACACAGGACATTGTGGACTAATTTCCACCTGAATAGATACATTAACGAGATATCAGTGCTAGGGGGGAATAGTTTTTAAGTTATTTTGTTGTAAAAACAACAACAACAAAAAAATCAAGTTTATGTAAGTAGTTTTCTTGAGTATAAACAAAATCTGGTGACTTTTTACTTTTACTTCTCACATTTTCTTTTTTAATATTTGTACTTTCTGCTCCCTACATTTTAAAAACAGACTAGTTACTTTTTTACGTCCACAGACAGTATTTTCTCTTAAAGGCGGTGCGGTTCTGCTGTGATGTCACACATCAAGATTTTTTCCCCAGTTTAACAAAATAAAAATCCACAAAACTGTCTAATTTCTAACAATTTTACATTTGCCACATGATTAAATAACATTTTATTACTGGTGCCTCATTGCAAAGCCCATTTTACACTACGACACAGTTAACACCAACTTAAAGGTGCACCGTGTAACTTTCTGAAGGTAAAAAGTCAACTGCTCATTTCAATAGAAACAGAAAAATAAAATCATTTTTTAACTGTTCTATGAAAATAAATATAAAACAAGGCCCTTTTCTTGATAAAAAAATGTTCATTTTGGGGCCATGCTCACTCAGAATGTGAGATCGACCAATATGGATTTTTCTTGAGCCGATACGGATGCTTTTTTTTTTTTTCTGAGGCTGATTTTCTTGTTTTCAAAAAACATAGATGATAAGAGATAATCTATCCAAAAAAGAAAAAGTTCAATCTAAACTATTATTTTGTCTCATTGTTAATGAATACCACATGTTTATGCACATTACAGAACATTTTATAGAGTAATTCAAGAAAGTGCAAAATGGTGAAATATAAAACAAACTCTATCATTCTTAGAGCTCAGGTGATCACTGTGAGAGCAGCTCCACCGCGCAGACGACTGTTTAGACAACTGCCTGATTAAATATCGACCAAAATAAGGCCATTGTGGTCGATATGCAAAAAAAAATATATATATATAAAAATCAATAAATCGTATATATATATGTATATATTATTATATATATTGGTCTATCTCCACTTAGTCATGCATTTTTAATATTTATTCAGTGCCTCCAAGACATCTTCATCAGAAAAACAATATTTTATTCAAGTTTATTTTTTCATCAAAAGTTACACGATGCACCTTTTAAGTGTGTTTTACTTTTGTAAAGGAGTTTCAGTAGAATTTTGACTTTTACCAGATTCATTTTTTACACAAGTTTTTAACTTAAGTAAACTGCAGTACTTTGCATCTCTGGAGAACTTTCCAGCAAAGCTGCTGCAGATTGAAACTGATCAGAAAATCGGACAGACACTGCATCATTAAAGGACCTGTAACCTGTGTAAAACATGAACAAACTTCAAAGGCAAAAATAAGACAAACTTTTCTATTTAAGAACTTTCCAGATCCAGCAGAAACTCTGCAAAATGCATGAAATCAGTGGAATTTATTTATTTTTAGTTGTTAAGTAGTCAAAAATTATTCAACAATATATCAACAAACAGATTAATTTAATTTAAGCACTTTTTTGCGTAGTAGTGCCTTTTCTCTATAGCAGTGGTGCCCAAAGTGGGGCCCGGCCCGGGGACCAAATTCGGCCCGCCAAGTGGCTTAATTTGGCCTGCAAAGGAGTGCTCAGGTTTGTTAGGACAATCTTTTTGATTCAATTTTGTGTTAAAAAATCAGGGATAATCTCCTAAAACATGTCAATAAAAGAGTTTAATCTTCAAACTTAATCTTCAACCTCAAATCTCAAAAAAGCTTTTTAAATGCAGAACAAATTTAAGTTTGGCCCTCGGCATGCTTCACTGTAATATATTTTGGCTTGCCGAGGAAAAAAATCTGCAAATTTTCACCCAACAAGGAAAAAGGTTTGGGCACCCTGCTCTTTAGTGTATTAATTATTAGATAAATGTTTTGCATATTCTCTCAATATTACCTAAAATTCTATATACTCCATCGCATTAAAACTGTTAGTTTAAGCTGTAAATTAAGCAGCACTTCCACGTTAAGTTTCTCCGACAGAGTTTATTTGAGTGTGTGAGTTCTGGATCCTTTTCTCCGCCGTGTCCCGAGGCTCCCGTCACTCACACACCTCGTCCATCAAACTCATCTGCAACATCTGACTTTATCTTAACGGTCTGTTGTTGTGTCATTCCATGAAAGAAAAGACACAATCCATTCACAAACTAAATACCTAGAGAGAGAGACACATCCAAGTCTGAAGATCTGACTTTTGTATTGAACATTCCTCTGTCTTGTGATGGTCACGTTTTGTTAAAATTAGTTTTCAATAATAAAGCAGAACAACTTCATCCTGCCTCTGTTGACTGCACCAGAGCTGACAAAAGTATTAACATTCACTACTCAAGTGCACAAAACAAAAGTTTTTCTCAACTTAGCCATTTTTTATCATTAAAAGATTACTTCCTGTTCATAGATGATGAGATCACACTGGGGAGTTGCTGCAAAACTTTCGATTGTAATATGTTTTCTTGAGACATAAAAATACACCACGACACACTAATTTTGTTACATTCTTGTTTATAGGGCAGACCTGGGCAAACTGCGGCCTGGGGGCCAAATGCGGCTGTTTCAATCAGGCCCCTGGAGAAACACAAATGCATGATGTAGTTTAAAAGAGAAGCCATAAAAAGCTTTTTTTCAATACTTGAACTTTATGAGATTAAAATTGTATTTTGGATCATGGAATATTGCTATAAAATGTTATAAATAAAATCTATTATGTTAGTATGCAAACATTTGACTCGTCCAAGTCCTGAAAATATTTTGTGTAAAACTTCAAGATAAATCTGTAAAATGAACCCCCCCCCCCCCCACTCATGTTAATGAGTTTGTTTGTTTTTTGTAGTAAATAACTTTCATAAGCTTTGACTTTATTTTTTATAAAATGATTAGATTAATCTCAAAACATTACAAGTTTATTATAGTAGAGCAAACCTTTTATTTGTGCTGGCCTATTTTGGTTTGCATGTGACCTCGAGTAAAATAATTGCCAGCCTGTTATAGGTCATTAAAAGGTTTCAAAAGTTGAAAATGTCTTTGACTCTCTGGCCTAGTGTGATGTCATCCGTTTATAACTCTGCTTATTTCAAACCTTTCTTCACAAACATGTTCTTGATTCATGTAAAACCATCATTTATAGTTAAAACTGGTGTTAATCTAGACTAAAATAAAATAGGAAAATCGGAAAAACCTATTATAAGCACTTTAAACCTATACGCTGGTTGTACATTTAATAGGACGTAAAAGACTAATTTTCTGGATGATGTTGATCCAGGACATCTCATAATGTTTGAAATGTTCTTCAAATAAATATAGCATTGGCAGTTACTTAATGCGTAAGTATCAAAATCAGTATCAGAGCTGAAAAGGTTGAATCTTTGCATCTGTAACCGTGAATTAATCATTAAATCATATGTGTGTTCGTAAGCAAACAAATGAGTTTTCATGTGCTGTTAGATTTTTGTCAATATCCTGTAGCCCTTTTAAATTATATATACTTTAAAAATGCATTTACTCATATCACATTTTAATATTTTATGTATTTATTCAAGTCGTACTCATTCAGAGTTATCAGCCAATATTTTATTTTATACACAAATGAAAACAATATTGGAAGACAGACATTAAAAATAATTCCTTCATTAAAAAGTGACATTTACAACGTTTCACATTGGACAAAAACAAAATAATCACAAAAAACAAAAAGTGCAAATGACTTGGAAGTACCTGACAGTTCATCTCTGTACAACAGCGCCCTCTGCTGACTCTTACGTTAACGTCACATTAACGTCACTTTAACGTCACATTTCCAGTTTGTACCGCTTGAAAAATGTCGGGTCCGGAGTTTAGGGGAAAAGGATAAGTTTAGGAAAAGTCTTAAGGTAATGGGTAAAGTTGGGAAAACATTTGGGTAAAGGTTGGGATAAAAAAAAATATAAAAGTTTAGGACCGTTTAGCCGCTTAGCAACAGAAATAAACTCATTACCATGGCAACCACCCCACTTCCGTCCCCCCGGACCCGACTATCTAGCAACAACAGCTAAAACGCAAAATAAATTATAGGTCCAGAAACGTGGGTTCACAAAAATAAAATAGTTTTCTATAATAATCTAAAGACTTTGTAACAGACCCCTGAGAATGCGTCATTAAAAGTGCATAACATAAAAAATACCTGTCAAAGTTTAAATAAGACTTTGGTGGTGAGTTACTCAGTCCCTCCAGAAGCGTCTCTCTTTAAAATCAGCTGAGGTTTTCCTGTGCGTAACACTTTTAAATGTCTTATGTAAAACTGACTTATGTGGGCTTGTAGGGCTGCATGATTTTTCAGAATTATAAGTTGATTTTTCAATTCATTCATTCTACCACCTCTGCTGATACAGTACAAGCAAAGTAATTACTGTTATTATTTTTTACTCAAATTGATGTCTTAAAGTTGAGGTACCTAACTGTTTTAGTTTTAAGGCAATACACTTAGGGCCTAACGTGGCCAGATGGTTTATCTTGCGATAATTCACAAACTCGAGATAAACCACCTGGCCTTCCAGCCGCCCGATTGGTTTGAGAGTCCGAAATGGCTGTTTTGGCCCAATCACATCACAGCAGCGTGGTTTTGAGGCCCAATTACATTGTAGCAGGGCGGGCTAAGACGGCTGTTAGCGCTCTGGTGCCGCCGAGTCAAGTTCAAGCTAAACCACAGATGGCGGCTTTCTCAGCAGAAATATGGAGTAATTTCTTTTTGAAAGAAGAGCAGTATGTGTGACACTTGTTCTATCCCACGCGGACATTGGATACACCATTACGAGTTGTTGCTGTGATTGGCTAAGCACAAATAAGGTAGGCAGCTCACCCAATCAGCTCAAAGTATTTCACTAAACGCCCCGCCTTTTCTCGAATGCTTTCAGCGAGTCATCCTAAATGGATATAGTGAGAACTCAGACAGGAGTCCAGATCCATCTGGCGTGAGCCAGGTTACTTTGGGCCTTATTTATCAAACTTTAATATTAGAAGATGCACATACAACAAAACAGATATGAACTACCTCAAGTTCTGCATCTTTAGAGTCTGTGTGTACCAAGGTTTTGCTCCCCCTAACCTGTTTTGCACATGAGCAAATGCTTGATAAATCTGGCCTTGAGTCTTCTCCACTAAAAAGTAAACTGTAAATGAAGCTCTTTGTGACAAAATCACACCACTGTGTGCTCTTACAATGGAGTAATGCAGTATTTCAGTTTTCATAAACACCAAAAGCAGCGTTTTGATTGGCTAAGCTTGGGTGGTCCTGCTTGTCTGTAAAAATTTTTTCTTAAGCTTTAAAGGCATTAAAAAATGAAAGCATTTGGAGTTTAGCCATGTGCTAAAAGATGAGCTAGACCGTGGAAATATCCACCTTCTGTTTTGTAGCATGAAAATCACTTACCCCACTTTTAATCCTGTTTATCTGCAGCTTCTCAGTACAATTTAGGCTTTAAAAGTCTGACTGTTAACAACATTTTAAAAGAATTGACAAAAAGATTGAAATAATGAATTAGATAGTCAGAATAACCAAGAGATGTTGTTATTTGATAATAAAATCAACGCTTCTGATTTGCTAATGGAGTTGTCCATTAATATTGTGATTCAATTGTGATTAATCATGCAGCCCTACTGTTAAGCCTTCTGCGTACTAGAGGAGTTTTGGTCACATTTGCCTTTTCACAAGTTCACGTAATATCTGTGGGTCACTGCGACTTTTTGTTTCATCAAAGCTTCAAACGAGAAACTTTCCAAAAACCAATCAGCGCAGCCAGACTTTTGTAACAGCTCTTAAAATGTATGAAAACAACCACGATGACATGATGATGAAGATTATAAGACGTCCTTATGTCTGTGGCCGGCTTATTTGTTAAATTATTTTCAAGTCGCACAGGCTTTTAAACTCCTCTAGTGTGCACCTTGTTTTTTCCCTCATAATAATGGACATTTAACCCTTTAAGTGCCAAAGTATCACTTCTGCACCAAGTCATTCCAGGCTTCTGATAAGTTTGTGGAGCTTGGAAAATCCCAGGCTCAACTCTGTACCAGCGTTTGTATAAAATAATACAGTTTGACCAAAATTTCAAGTCTCTATATTTACCGAACGGACAAACCCGGCTGTTAATCCTCTTTATTCCATTTGGGAACGATGACCCGCGGTACGTCTGCGCTCGGAGATGTTACGTCGGACTTTGACCACGGCGGGAGCAGGGACCTCCAGCTCCAGAGACGGGCTGGAGTGAGACTTCTTCAGACCTCCTCCTTCACCGTTCTCTTCGAAAGCCGCGGTGCAAAGATTTCGGTCGAAGAGGTTCAGGTCCGCGCTGCCGAATGTACCGTCGGAATTTACGCTCTTCCAAACCTCCAGCACTTGGATGTAGGCCTCGTAGCGACAAATCTGATTCAAGGAGAAGATCACGTTAAAGTAATGCAAACAAAGATGAAATGAGAGTCGCCTGGAGAATGCTCTGTTTCTGGAAGAGTGTGCAACAGGGCACTGACAAATAACAACTGGTACATCATAGTAAAACTTTTAAAATTTTTGAGTCAGATGCATTGTAATAGCATTGATTTTCTGTCCATTATCAGAGCCGGCCCATACTACAGGCTGTTTAGACAAATGCAGAGGATGCAGAGAGAGGGAGAGCAACAACCTCGAGATGCTGAGCTCAAAAGGTGATAGAAGCCTGATAAATGCTCCTGATCACTCACAGTTCTTAGCACTCAATCAAAAGCTGTCATATGTCTTTATTTCGTATCAATAGTACAAATATTCACAGAGTTATGTAGACAAAGAGCTGATGAACTTATATTTAATCACACAAATTATCGCGGCAATGTAAGGTGCATCTTTTCAGTTCTGCTATTTTTTTCAGAAGCCAACAGAACATGAAGCTGTTTATCGTGACAAATGATTCAGGCCTCAGTATTTCTATCTTAGAAAGTCTAACACGAGGAGGCAGCTTAGTTTTGGCTGTAAGCTGGAGAGAGAACAGTACCAGAGGGCTGAGTGTACAGCTTGGATCCCCAAATTTAATCTTAATGTGGAGTGCATTCATGTATTGTTGGACAAAATGACTACATTGCAAAATATAATTTAAAGCTCTAAAATTCCAGAATTATGGGAAAGTGCATATATTTCTTCAGAATTCTAACATTTCTGGGGGAGGACCTCCACTACTTCTGCTTAAACTCAGATATATATAGATTCTAATCAAAAAGAAGGATTGTGTGGTGGCTGTCATATTTTCGTTTCACTTTGTGGAAACCGTCTGACATCGCATCATTGGGGTTTGTTCACCTCACAGGACCGCAGGACTTTTTTCAATTGAACCAATCACCGCTTTTTTGTCATTTTGTGGTCCAGGAAGTTGAGCATAAACATGTTTGTCATTGTTGCTTTTCTATATGGTAAACTTGCAAATTAAAAAGTTCAATATCATATTCTAAGTTAAGGAGAACACATACAGTCTGATATCTCAACTCAGGTTGGTTCTGGCAACACACTGCTCTGCTCCTGATTGAACGATTATACTTCCTGCTTTTTGGGAACCGTCTGCAATCCTGCAATATCCAACCTAGTGGCAGGAGTGAAATTAAACTGATGCTCAGGGCGCCAAAGGCTGGGCACTGACTATATTAATGGTTTCGGCCTAGTTCAGATGTTTTAATCAAGTTTTGTTCCAGATGTGGTTCACACGAAGTACCCATGTAAACTTACACAGAATTAGATAACCTAGGCTTAGTTCTTTATTGCTATCTGCTCAAGTCTGGTTATGGATCAACACTGTGCTCAGTCTTGCTTTAAGCCTATCTTTTTGTGACAAAGCAAATTTGATATATTTCTACAAATATAATAGAAAATGCCAATATGATGGAAAAGGCAGGTGCATTTTTTAACTAATAGCCAAGTACGAATAAAGACTTTTTAATCATTACTGTCAAGAGTGCCTTGGAGTTTTTCTGCCTTTTCCATCATTTGGGTGCTTTCTATTTTATTTGTAAAAGAAACTTTCACCCACTGTTTCCAACGAGCACCTGACTATTGTTTTAGGCATGAAGATCCATACACTACCCACAACTTTTCAAATTTGTGCTGTGGTTTTATGGTCCAGTCCTCAAACCAGAGCCCTTTGAAAAATCTGGTCCACTGGAAAATATAAGTAAATAGCCCTGTTTCTCACTGACTCGGTGTAAGACTGTGTACCTCATGTTGCAAATATTCTGCTCTCAGGCGATGCTCCTCCAGGTCCTTGGCCTTGGCTCTTCTGCCCTCTGGTGGATTTTCATGGAGATGTAACAAGTCAGCTCTGAAGGACTCCAGCATTCCCATGTGAGACTGCATCTGACGGTCCTACACCAAACCAAACAAAAACAAATAAATAACCTATAAAGAACAGCTAAAATGTAATGTCTCTTGAAATAAACATTACAAGTAGAATGATGCAATAAATGAGCAACTTGTGCACTCAAGGTGTTTATTAAACGCACTCAATAAATGTTAGCGTTAGCTTTGAGCCATAATGAGCTCAAATTTAAACACTGGGACACACCCAGGGATGTGTATTTATTACATCCATACTTTATTCACAGCTCAAGTACATAATGCCAGTGCAAATAATTACTTCTTTGTGTAGTTTTCTAGCTACGTTTTCTCTATTTTTACTGCTTCTTTCAATGTTGCAGAGTGTCAAAGTAACCAAAAAACAAAATATGTCCTGCAATAAACTGGAACAAATCAGTGGTTTAGGATGAATCTGCTGTGACATGGAGTTAGTGTTGTCTGTATCTCTGAATGTTTATTGTTTTGAGGCTCGTTTAGTAATGTGGCTGATCACACTTTATAAACAGACCTTCTTCTGTGGCGCGCTTTCTCTCTGTGCATCGCCTCGCCCTTCGCACTTGTGTTGCACTTGCAGCTGCTTAGCGAAGGCAACACCCCGACTGCTGCTGCTAGCCGTTAGTTTTTATTTGACTTTGGCTTAGGGATCTTGTTTTCACATTTTCATTTACAGATTAGTTTGACGATGTTTTTGAAAAGTCAAATTAGATCTACAAGAGCAGGTTCCAGAGGTGATTGTGTAATTCCATCCAGAAAAAAAGCACTTTTGGACAGAATGTTTTCTCTTTTCGGGCTTCTCAAACTTGGAACAAAATCCTAGTAACAATACGTGAGCTGCCCACTCTCAGCTCTATTTCGGAACAAGTCGTGGCTGTTAGACAATCAAAACTGTCCACATAAATATTAAATTAGATTGTTTTAGTGGTGATACAGTGTTTTCTACACTTAAGTCAGACATTATTGTGTATGTGTATAGATTTATAAATGGATAGCTCTGTGAATGTAAAATGTTTAGCTCAAGTATGTGATAGTTGATCATGAGGCAACTGTGTTGATGAGTGGAATGGTAGATGTGTGTGGGTTTGCTTGGTGCCTGTGAGCAGTATGTACATGAGGGCTGAGATATTAGGGAGGTTTTGTACTCTGTATTTATGTAGTGTTTTTATTGACCCTTTGCACATGTCGTCATGCTCTTCGAGGGAACGCCCACTTCGCCATGATGGAGGACAAAAGCTTTGTCTGTGTGCATTACAACTGTAGAAATTTTGCCGAAAACTGGTCGTTTCTATGTTAGATTTATTGATTTCAATTGTAAAATAGTTGTATCTTGTGCGACACTTTGTCCTAACAGGCAGGAGGCTGTAAGCCTAAGCCTGGAGTTTTTTTCTTTACATTTTATAATATACATTTTTTTCATAAAGCAAAAGAACTGGTATCCCTCTAATTGTTACGGATTTGCAATGAACCCTTTAAACAAGGTAAGTCAGTGCTAAAGAGAAAAAAAAAAACACATTTGAAAAAAAAGATGCAATGAATATCTGAAAGAACCTGCATCATGTGCGGCTAACACCAGCCTCACATGATCTACTAACTCTCGTATGCTTTTAAATCTGCTCCAGTGTAAGACAAAACTCTTTACCACAAACATAGCAGGAGGAAGAGGACATGGATCAGCTGCATTCATTAGCTTTTCCAAAAACCTTTAGTAGGACATCTTTTAGAAGCTTTGTGCTTCTAAAAGATGTCCTACTTCCACAGACAAATGTACTGAACATGCACTAGAAGCAACCACTGCTTTCTTTATGGAAAAAATAAGAAAATGTGTGAAAAGTTTGTGATTCTGGCCAAAAAAGCATGACGAAAAATTAAAAATAATCCAGGCAGACGTGCATTATTATTACCAGCGTGTTTGCAGACTGTGAGGCGGGCAGGATGGGCCGGCAGAATCTCCTCTGGGATCCGACAGCAGCGGGAAACGGAGGCGACGACTGAAGGGCCGACACCAAGTTAATACGGTTAATCCACGAGGCCATCTCTGCTTTGGAGCTGGAAAACACAACAAGTACACTGGTCTGTTGTTGCTCTTCTGTTTTTCCAATAGTAGTACAATATAGAAGGTATGCAGATGAAATCACACTGTTCTAAATGTCAGCAGTGAGTGGTAAAAGTACATGAGAGTCGGTGGAAGAAATCATATATTCTTTAAAACACAAATAAAAGAAAAAGCAGCTAGTCTGACATATAAACAACCACGACTACAGTTAAATACGACTAAATGAGTTTGTGCAGACATGTAAGAAGAGAAAATCGGTAAACAGTGGTAGAAAACCAGATAAACAGCAGAAACACTAAGGCTTTTCTCACATTTCTCACTGACGGACACCACACACAGTTGAACTCATCACCTTTTTCTATATAAATAAGATGTTTTCAAGTCTATTTGATGAGAAAATAATTTTGGATGGCAGTTTAGGAGGAGGAGGCATTTTTGTTAAAACGCCTGACTAAATCGTCTAAAATTCAAATAGAAACTGTTTCTGAACCCTCTGGAGAACAAACAATTGGCTGGAATCTTTGTGAAGCTGAGGCTTTGTAGTTTTAGTCTCTGATGTCTGATTAACTCCAGTTTTAAGTGAGAAGAAGCTTTGCACAAAAGAACATCAGGTTTTAAAGTCCGCCTAAAATGTCTTTGGTAAAATTAGAATCAGTACAGCTGGTGTCACAGCCTGGGACACAATGAGACTAGATATATTTTGGGTTTTGACAATTGTCTTCAAAAGCTGAAGCTATTTTTATTAAAAAATATTTACAGTATATATAGTTTTAGGAACTTGTTTTATACTTAAAATAGTTTAGGCGGAGCTTATTAAAAGGTCCTATTAAAGTATGGAGAATTTTTTTAGGTATTTATTTTTTTGTATGTTTAGAGTACAAACTGATTCTGATCCATCCCAGAACGATTGATTTGACTGTAAATAGGAGGGTTTCAATTTGATTTTTTTTATAACATGTCAGGGAGCGTCAGAGTTGATTTTTAATAAATAGTAGCCAAAAATGTATTAATTAAGAAAAACTGGGAGGGCCCTCATAAGTTGCCTGGGATCCAGAACTTCAGCAAACTGAAGAGTGGGTCTGGTCACCACGCCCCCACCTGCGTTTCAGATCAACTCTACATCGTACTGTGCAATCAGATTACTGTAGTTTATTTGTGTGACGCATTTAGACCAAAATCTAACTTCACTCACCTCACATTAAAACTGATTTTTGCTTCGCTCATTGATTCTGCAGAAATCCGCGATGTTTTTCAGTTTTTTTCATGTATTTTTTTTCGTCTGGAGCAGCCATGTTGTTGTGAAGATGAGCGTCTCTGATTGGCTAAATAATCTGTCTATCACGGCTACAGAAATCCGAAATATAATAGTATATTTTTAATCGTCTGGATTAGTTTTTGGGTCTGGATTTTGCAGGCAACCTCATAAGGGGTTAAATTGATCTATTCTAGCTTGTCTTTTAGCAAACAAGCTAGCTAAGCTCTGCACAGTCACAGAAACAGCAGAAAAACTACTTTCAGTTTCCCTAAAAACAAATCCAGTTTGTTATTCAGATTCAGATTGAACAACAGTGGCAAACAAAATGTGCAATGTGTGTATTGTGTCTGTAATAATGCCCGTCCAGGACATCAGCTTTGTCAATGTCAAGTTGTTTAAAAAATCATATTCATCAGTTAATCAAAACAGTAATAGGTCAATGAATGGATTAGCAGTATGATTATATTACTTTTCCAGTTTTTGCATAACTTACGACGCTTGAAAGAGAAACACCCTCCAGTCGGCGGTCTGCAGTCGAAACACGTGAGGTCTCTTGTTGTATTCTGACGCTTCTTCTGCCAGAGAATGATGTACGCTCACCACCTCCTCACTGACCTGCAGCTCCCGCCTGTAGTCGTCCTGACACAGAACACAAATACACTCATACTGAACAAATTAGTGTGTTTTTAAAGTGTTTTAACAGGTTGGTCTACTTATATACTAAAACAGGGTATTAGGCATAGGGACAGATTTTTGTAAGGCTGTGGTCTGACGGCTGAATGTGTTTACATCTGATATCCACAAATTCAGCTGCGGTTAGGCTAAGCTACATTAGTCACAATCAAGCATGGGTTTATTTGACCTGTTATATTTATTTGAAATCAGCAGGCAAGACATACAAGCTAACGTGTTGGTTATCTTAACAGAGCTAAACAGGAAGAGTGTTGCCAAGAAAAGAGGGTGGGGATGAAAATAAAGGGCCTCATTCATGACACGTTCTTTAGGGCTTCATACGAACATTTTTGGCATTCACAAAATTTGTTCTTAACTGAAAATGTTTGTCTGTAGGAACAAATCATAAGAACACTCAGGAGCACCGTAAGAACAAAAAACTGCTGTTTCAGATTTTTATTTCTCATATTTCCTATAATTCAAAAACTTTAATTCGTACATGATTGTAGATAATGTAATTTTTTTTACAAACTATTGTATGTAAAATAATTTTAGATACAAAAAGTCATCAGTTATGCTAAAAAAGACACCTTTAATAACGAGTCTCAGAACCTCTGTGTTCTAACCCCACAGGACTCAGAACCCTGTGTGACCCCCCCAGGACCAGAGCGCACTGTGGACCCCGCTACCGGCCCAAAATTCTCCAAAATTCACAGGTGTGTTAATTATTGTCAGCATTTGTTTTTTGGATCAAAGAAGGGGTCCACGCACCGCCAATCCTTGGAAAACCATTTATCTATTTATCCTACGCACCCAACAACACTGATGTGCAAAGTCTTTTTTGTTGTTTCTCACAAAACTTTGGATCAAATAATCTGGGTCTTTAATCTTTTTTTTTCTTCCACATTTAACAGCTTTTCTTAACAGACTGACACTTGATTGGTGTAAAACTATAATGAGAAAACCAGAAAACTTGTCACATGCGCTTACCTTTTGGAAGAAAAGAACCATTCCACGCAGCACAGCATTAAAATCTTCCAGCCTCTTTTCCCCCATGGAGCTGCGAGGAAAAACATAAATCTATTTTAAATCAACCCTGCTTATAAACGCGAAGATCCTTGTTTTCTGTGTCCTTACTGCGCTTCCCGTCCACATCAGCGTGAATCTTCCTCTGGAGAAATCCCTGTTTGATCACCACGGCGTTTTTGTCGAGAGGCACATCAAGGAACGGATTGTCTTTCAAACGAAGAGGCGCCAACACTTCGGTGCTTTCCTCCAGCAAAACAGAACTTAACTCCTCCTCATCTCTGTGAAACAAACGACAGACTGAGATGAGCAAAATATACAGCATGAAGAACTTTGAGATGATTTTGGAAACACGACTTACAACGCCCACTGCAGAGGTTCAGCTTTTATAGAATTGTATAGCTCTGAAAAACACAAAAATATACTTTATGTTGATCTTGCAATAACTTTATTTCTGTCATAATAACAAATGTATTGTTCCAAAATATATGCTATTGAAACTACTTCACGCCAAACAGAGTAACTCCAAATATACAGTAAGTAAGTAATCTTTATTTCTAGTAGTAGTATGCTGTATTTCTTACTTTCTTATGGAGAATTGTGTTTAAAATCTGTTTCTGCAGCTTTATAAACTATAACATTAAGACATTTTGCTGAATTTTAAAGTATACATGTGCTAGCCCACAATATGTTTTCAAACTCTTATTTATCTCTTCTTCATTGTGATTGGCTAAATCCAGCTGTCCAAGGCTGACCAGTGTTGCCAGATTTTCAGAGAGAAACAAGTCTTGAAAAAAATCCCAAAACAATTACTGTATCTTAAGCCATTCAATAAAAAGTTATCAGAATGAGCCAGTAATTAGAGCATTGTGTGTCACTGCAAAACAAGTGTTAATAATGTTGAAATATTTGTGTTGTTTTCTAACGTGATAATGACTTTTAGACATTCAAATATGATAAAAATCAGCCATAAATGCTATATATCTTTGTAAATCAAAAAATTACAAGCTTCAAATTCAAAAGAGACTTTAAAACAAAAAGCCCAAAGTCGCTATAAAGAAGTGAATTTGGCAACTCTAAAGGCTCGTGCAGACAGGACGCGATGAGCGGCAAATGTCGCTTGAAATCCCATCATGTGTATGTGGCTGTCAGCAGAGGAGCGCCCTGTCGTGCCGCCAATCAAAGCAGAGAAATGACGGCTTTGAGACGCGTTGCTGTTCTCGCTCCAGCTAGATTTCATTTAACTGGAGCGACGCGAATGGAGAGCACAGGCCTTCATTTGGCAAAGTTAACAAGGAGACAGAAGTGTTTTTGGGCTGATTCCAACAGGACTAGATCTCTTGTCCATAATCACTTACGCAGCAAGCATTGACTTTGTTTATATTAATATTTTTCACGGCAATTGTCTCCGCCCACTTCCTCATTGATCTGCGCGTCTTCTCGCTCCACCGGGCGAAACTACAGCGGACAGGTCGCGTCCTGTCTGCACGGGCCTTAAGGCTAGGTTGAAAAAAATAGGGCCAGTCTGCTTGAGCCGGTGTTGGGTTTGTCGACAGCTACATAGACCCCGGTAATCTCGAGAGATCAATTCGGCTGAAGTCGCCTTGACAAACTGTTGAGGCAAGAAAAAAGCAACTGCAGCCCGACTTCACCACCTTGATGACTACAAAGCCGTGATGCATGATGGGAAATGTAGTGCAGTAAACTGACAGCTGATTGGCTTTGATCAAACATTACGCAAAGCAATTTTTCCTCCTCTATCTTTATCCTATCTAATATCTATCTACTTTTATAACATCACACATGAGTCAGAAAAGACCCAAGATGTTGTACATTAAACACAGTTCACTTTCTCACTAACAGAGCTCAAGTGTGTAAACTTTATGCTGAACTGTTTTTTCTTTGTTCTGGTGATGTGTGAGTGAGTGTGTGAGGGAAACATAAATGCTTTTGCAAAGTTGTAAGTAACTTTATTCAGTGCAACACTACGAACAAACACAAGAGCTGTGCTGTCTTCGTGACTCTGTGAGACCTGACTGTTCTTTAGCGCAATAGGTGTTCAAGTTGAATCTCCTTATGCTTTATACTAGGGATGGGACGATATACGATATTATTGCTTATCGTGATAATTAAGGGCGGCAATTAAATAATAATCATAATCGTGATAATCGTACGTGACAATAATCGCAATTATAGCAGCAGATGGCTTCATAAGAGAATCTAAAATCTGACTGCTGTGAACTCTGTAAGAAGCTGTTTTATGGTTAAACAAACAAAGGTTCATGTGTTAAAGTTAATTTATGACTCTGAGACAAAGTTGGTGGATTTTTGCTCAACATTGTAAACATTTGTTCACTTTGAATCATTATTGATTGTACTTAGACAAAAATACAGTAAGTAGTTGTTCAAACACATAGATATTGTGCAGTAATAAATATTTCAATGATTTTGAATCTGTGCACTTTAACGTTCAGTAAATTATCGTGATAATATCGTTAATCGCGATTATTTTGGTCACAATAATCGTGAGTGCAAATTTTAATATTGTCCCATGTCTATTTTTTACTGTCTGCTCTTGTCTGCAGCCCTGGTGGACATTTTAACATCTTGAACACACCTATTGTCTTTAAATTTAGTAGAGAAATGGCAAAGGGCTTTCATCAAAAAAGATTGCCACAAATATGAGCTTACACTTCAATATTGCCAAGCCCCAACAATCCTTCTCAAACTTCTCACAACACCAAGTACTCCCTAATATCCCATAGATATTTATCTCTCCAAGTGACACCAGATCAAAACTCAGATTATATCAAGCCTAAATAAAAACTCAAAATGGTTTAAAATGAGGCTAAATCAGGTCAAAAACAATAGAAAATGGATTTACTTTCAAAGATCCTTGTTGAAGTTTTCTCCTTCATTCATCCGTCGAGATTGGACACAAATTTGGACGAGGACATGGATTTTCCCACATGCTATTAGAGAAAAAAAAAACAGTCAGTTATCTCACGGCGACGCTTCCAATAAACTTCCTCCACATTTAACAAGTCGCATTGTTTGGTACCTGTCCGTGCAAGTCTGTGTTGAGCAGCATCATCGCACAAGTAAGAGCCAAAACACAGCCTGAGGATATAAAGAAGAAGAAGAGAAATGTGTCAGTGATTCAGCTTTTAACTTTGTTTTGACTATCTGAGTAAGATTAAAGCTGGGGGACCTGATTTTAGAAAAGTAAGAATTTAAATCTGTACAACTATTCTTAGCTCTCACAAAACCTTCAGCACAAATCTACATACATTCATTTATGGTTTAGGAATATTTATTTACAGACGACAAAGTGAAACTAAAGTGGACAACCCAAAAACAGCCAATCAGAGCGCTGCTTTTCATGATCACATATTTATGAACCACTAATCATAATACAAGCTTTATTTAACTTGTATCCAACATTAAGCATCTAGTAATTAAACTTTTACAGCACAAAATAAGGTAAGCAGCTAAGTTCTTCTGCAACTTTACAGTTATAGTTAGCGCCTTTACAGCTAACGTTAACAGCTTTTAGTTTTTTTTTGTTTTTTTTTGTTCTGGCTTAAACTGAACCCTGGTTATGAAGACAAATGTGGCTAAAACACTAATACTGGTCATTCTTATTAAAATAAATTACAAACAAATATATAACTGCTTACTATTTTTTATAAAATTGTCATTGTTTATGTTGTTTTCAAGCCACTGATGACATAGATACAGTCGGCATCAACGGCCACGCCCACTAACGGACCTCCGAGAGTGAATCAGAACAACAGTTTAATCAGTCACTGCTCAAAAACTACAACAGCAAACATAGACTTTAGGAGATATATTGTGTCAAACACAGACATGAAGACATGAGGATAATAAGTGATTCAACCTTCCAAGTATGTAAATATATGTAGCAATGCTAACGGTAGCTGCGAGCTAAATGCTAACGTGATGCTAGCGCCGCCTGGCGTCTTTTAGCATCTTTTTTAACTTTTTGTTTACTTTTCTGACATAACGCCACATCAGTAACCTCCATTTAAACCCGGTTGTAACTCGACCTGAATTAGTTGTGCTAAAAATACATTTAATTCGCCAGAAAACGTCTTAAAAGAGGTGAACAGTTTAGCTTCCCAGACTTTATTTGGTGAGGCAGGAGATGTTTTCCCCTCGGCAACTAACAGTTGCTGAGGGGGAAACAACAGTGATGACGGGTGCCGACTGTATCTATAAAATAGTGTTTCCATGGTTACTCTCACAGTTTCATCTGTGAACAGTTGCCACAAAAACACCACTGACAGTGTCCAGTTCTTGCCTCTTCCTCTTGATTATCTTCAGTTTTACTAGATTCCACATAATCGTTCTGTATTTGGATTTGCTCCGGCTCAAACTGACAAGGTTTAACCTAGGAATTCATGTTGCTTAGTTACCTGCTACTGCCTGTTACCTTGACAACACTATTTTATGTCATAATTAAAAAAAAATAAAATAACACTGACATTAAGTTTGTTTTAGAAAAGGACGTTATCTCTAAAGTTTCTCATCAAACGCTGAAACTAAGGAAAACAAGGAATTTCAAATGCCTTTAAAAAGAGAACTTTCATTTAAACATTTTTTGGTTTAAATTAAAGTAGACACTTGCAGGTCTCATTTGATGTACAACATGTCATGATTCCAGTTGCAAGTTTTTTGTGGAGCTGTGAATATTGTTTAAAATGAGCAAAAAAAAAAAGGCCTGGCAGGGAAGGAGATTCAAAGCAGAATAGGTAAAAGTTTGCAATATTACTCATAAAAAAGTCAAGCAACTTTAATCTTAGTGTCTCACCTGGAGAGGAGAAAGAGTTTGGATTACACTCTAGATACCGTCTGGAGAAGTGCTGCAGGACTCTCTCTCTCTCCTGACTCTCTCCAATAAGAACCACCACACCGAGAAACGACCTGAGGCGGCGCAAAGAAGGAAAACAGATTTATGACAAGTTTTACAAGCCAGTCATTATTATAGCGTCATCATAACCGCAGTGCCGCTGTATCACCTGAGGGCCTGGTCCAGAGTCTGCCCGCTGAAGTCGAAGTATTTCAGGTATTCTTCGCCGACTGCGTGGCTGAAGGCATTGCTATGGAGATAAAATACATTAATAACTGGAGGACATTTACACAGCATTATAACTTTTGGAGCAGTTTAGTTTTAGCATCTGGAAATCATGAGAAAAGTCACTCTATATATTAGTGATGGGACAAGATCACAGCCTCTTTTCCCCACTCAATGATAGCAGCAGCCCTGGAGCAGCTCTGCAGAACACCTGGCACCTCAACCTCCGACCACCACCAAGCCTTCCCTAACTAAGTGTTTTTCAACCAGTGCGCCGGGGAACACTAGTGTGCCTTAAGTTGCTGCCAGGTGTGCCTTGAAAAATGTGTCAGTTATCAATAGTCAATCTATAAAATAAGCTTAATCAAATTTAAGTGGTGTACCGTGGTAAAAGAAAAAAAAAAAATAAAAGAAAAAAGTGTGCCATGATACAAAAAAAGCTGGGAAAGACTGCTCTAACATGGTGGGGAAACCGGAGTGCCTGGAGGAAACCACCCAGACACGGGGAAAAACATGCAAACTCAACAAAAAAAGACCCGGGCCGAGCGGGAGTTGAACCCACTGTGAGGCAAGAGCGCTATTTGCCTTGCCACCGTGCTCACCTCACAGGATCTCGCAAGATACAATGGGTATGTGATTATGTTATTTTGTTCATGGCAACATCATCCTCTAAAGTAGCTCCACTTTATAATCTTGGACTGAACAGGATTTTAAAGGTTTTTAAGCCTTTAAAATCTTCTAAGCCTGATAAATTTATGTAATTCTAAGCCTGAACATTTTTAAACCAATTTTGAAATCATACATAATACCCCTTTAAGTTCAAATGTTATGATTACATGCCTATCATTCCAATTACTAAATGTGTGCACTAATTAATTAACAAATCATATAAACAACGCACTAAGCTCTATCTTTTAATTTCTTTGTTTTGTTGTTTTTTTGCAACTGCCATAAGAAGTTTTCCTGGAAAATTCAGACTAGGGCTATTCAACATAAGGCCAGATCAGGCTCTCCAATCAGTTAAATCAGACCCACAAACCATCTTTCAAACTAAACATTTTAGGTTATTTTAGGTTAGCACTACTTTACTGGCCTGTGCCTGGTTTATCTTTGTTTAATTTTGCTTGAGACCTGGTTTGAGTCCGGATTATTTTTTGCTCTTGGTTTGCGTACTGTTTGAAAAAGCAAGTAGTAGAGTAATGTTGACTAAATCATTTGTATTTAGTTTTCCACAACATTCTAACGCAGGTGTTTGTTTTTGTGGGACACCAAACTCTGTTAAAAGTGGTGGCCTGGCTTACACCTACAGCCTAGAAGCCAAAGCTCAACAAAAAATCTGTCCCTTGAGAAAATACAGTTGATCAGCCCTGATTTAGACGATATATAAGAGAAATATATCATCTGACCACCATGTTTATTGCTCAAGTTTCAGTGATCGTTATACTGTATGAAAACCAATATGGCTGCTTACGAGGAAAACATCCAGACTGAAAAACTCTGCACATTTCTGCAGAATCAGTGAGTTAAGCAAAAAACTCTTATAATGTGAGGTAAGTGAAATTTGATTTTGTTCTAAATGACAGATGACAAAGGAGCTCTTTTGTTTGGTGTGGATGTGATGACCAAAACCACTTTTCGCAGAATCGTGATATCTCAGGCAAAAAAGAATTAGCTCACTGACATTTTTGTTTTGTAAACGTAGCTCTCTGTCTCTGGTGGAAAAGGGTTGAAGACCACTAGCTTACAAGAATGCAACCTTTTTGGGACAAGGTAAAATGTCTGCATCCTATTTTATGCTATGTCCAACCCCCCCCCCCAAAAAAACGTTAAAGAAAAATCAAATATGCTTACTCTTTATCGAGGTATTTAACCACATCTTTGCGCTGGATTCCGTCCAACTTGAAGAGCTTGTCTGCCAAAAGCCTCGCCTCGTCTGTGTCCACCTCTCCGTTCACGTGTGGGCTCATAGTTTGATCGACTCCGTTTTCCCCTAAATGTACCTCGTCCTCATCCTCTTCTGCAGCTTTGACCTCACATGTGACCTGACCGTTTCGTATTATCGTTGTCTCTTCTGTTACTGTGAGACCGGCCACGTTATTCTCACAGTTTATTTCGATTCCTTTCATGTTTTCTTCTGGCTGCAGATCGTCGTGTTGCGTTTGGACCACTTCAGCGTTAATGCAGGTCATGTTTTCACCGTCTCTCTGCGAGTTAAAAGCCTCTACAGAGTTTGCTTGTGCTGTGTTTTCCGTCGTTACTTCACTGACCCCGCTTTGCTCCTCTTCCTCGGCCTGATCGCGCTGTGCATGCTGATGTACATCTGTGCACATAACGGCCGCTTTCGGAGACTCTTCCTCACTTCCAAGCGAGTTTAACTGTTCTGTCGCGGCCTTTTGGAACTGCGTTAAGTCCTCCAGAAGCTGCTCCAGTCGATGAGCTTGTCTGGGTTGATGGTGAATCCCTCAGCGGTGACTTCCCTACGAACGAGACAAAACATTTTAGTGATTGTTCTCCTTATCAACGACAACTTTATGGTGTGTAGCCCACATTTCCTGTTCTGCTTTTTTGCAGAGAAGTATCCCTATTCCAGAGGTGACAATGTACTGCAGTTCACCACTCAACAAAAGTACAGCTGAAACTTCTTTACTTAAATACAAAAGTCAAACATTTTAAATTAAAGGAGATCTATAATGTAAAATAAACTGAACTGTCCTGCAGCTGATGCTCGAGTGCTCAGAGAAATACATGTTTTCAGTGTGATTTAAGTTTTTATAATATGATTCCGACACTCAGATGAATAGAAATATTTTTTGAGAAAAGAGTTAACCTTTTTTCACTTCAGTTTTCTTGTAATTTGTTCTGGACATGTAGGCATTAAAAGTCCCATACCATACTATGTAAAATTGACTTCTTAGCTCTTAGCCATGTTAGATTGTTGTAACTTCATCAAAAACATCCCAGAGTTGCTTTTAGTTTCGTTCACTAAAGTTAAAAGTGAAACTAAATGCAGAGTCAACTTTTTATGAAAACCAGACAATGTGTCTGGGGTCAAAATTGATTTATATCTTGTTTCTGTGCCTTTTTTGACATTTTTGCGCAGACTCACTTTTGCAGTAATGTGTGCAAAAACCACAACTGTGCTGCCACGATGGTCAAACGCTGTCAGAGCATAAACGCTGATGTCACATCGAGTAGACGCGACAAACGAGCCGCCCAAATGAGCTTTAAAAACTAAAAACTCCTCCTTCTGACACCGCTGCTGTAGCAAGTTGTCCCGACGACACCATTAGTCAACTGGTTCAGATAAATAAGCAAGTGATGCGAGGTGCAAAGGGTCGCAGGTTTGACTCTCGCGCTAGTGTTTTATTTTCTCATTTTCGATTTTAGAAAATACTCACATGAGCTCATGTGCTTATGTAAAGGAAAGGTTTCATACATGTCTGCAAAGTTGAAGAAAGAATCTTGATTGCAAGTAATTGGCTCTGTGCACAGATCTTCAGTTGGCTTGTTTATATTCAAAATAGCTAACTTCTGTACCTACAATCATTTCCTGTTCAGTTCATTTCTATGAGGTTTTCACTACACCAGCTTAAAACGATAAATACTCAGAAGATCAGACGGTGACAGTGAGTTTGTGGTGAATGTTACAGAAAACATGTTAAAGACTTTATAAATCAGAAGAATAACTCACCAAAAGGATACTTGTGTGTTTAAAAAGAGATGTGTTTGTATCTAAATGCTAACGCTAACAGGAAATTTGCTATTTTGAACAAAAACAAGCCAACTGATGTTCCGTAAACAGAGCCAGTTAACTAGACCTGTGCTGCACAGCCTCAACAGCTGTAAACCTCACCGTACGTCGGGACCGCTCCCACACAAAACTCCGTCACTTAACAAGCTGCGATCGCTATGCGTATTTGGTGCTGTCAATCACTGTGCGTCGTTAAAACGTCTCTGGGAATCTCCCACTTATGTGAACCTGTTTAGGGTGCAGTTGTGGGCGGAGTGAGTTTCTGACCATGTGTTCACCCTCACTTTAAGTAATCCGAAATTGTTATGTCCAAGACTGAAAATGTTCTGTTCTACCCTGTGATGTCAACAGCTAGATAATACGCTAGAAGAGCCTTGAGTCAATTCCTTTTTTGGGTAACATTGTTGTTTTATCTTTTTCTTTGTTGAGACTTCATAGATAACTAAACTGAGAAGTGACACAGTTTACACAAGGTTATTATAAAAGCTCCACCCTCAAAGCTTATAGAGCCAGAGCCAAAAGTAATTACCTGACTAGTGACGGTGTGTGAGTTTATAAACAGTAGTACTTCCTGTATTATCACTACTTAATAACATCACAAGGAAGAACGGAAAGAATGCAAGCTAAACACTTTCTGCTCTACTGCGCATATCATCTGCAGAAAAAGACGCTGTTCATCTAGTTGGCTGGGGAAACTTCTTTGATAAAAACAACAAAACGGACAAGAGCAGCTGGTATAATCAGGTCTAAACCGGTCTGACGAGCATCTGTCTCTTGAAGCTTGAGACTGTGTTTCTCTGCATTTTTTTTCACACTGAATGTAACGTGTTTGAGTCGTACAGACGAATTTCATTCACAAATATTGATTTAGCAGCATAACTTTTTTTTTCTCACAGTGATAAACTCTTGTAGTTAGCTGACAACAGCGCTGGCTAGTGTTGCTGCTACAGCTTGTGTCAATCAGTCGCGGCTCTTTCTACAGTCCAGTTGCGAGAGCCTCCCCCGTGTTGATAAACAAATTATCCCTCTATAAATTAAAGCCCTTTTGATAAATTATGATGGTCCTTTTGGTAAATATTTATCATAGTTTTACTTAATTGAGTTATAAAACAGAATCCTTCCAAAAAATCAAAATCTAGATAGCATTTTTAAGTATCTCAATAATGATATTCAGAAGATATTTTATCAGACATCAGAGGCTAAAAGTACAAAGCATCAGCTTCACAAAGACTCCAGCCAATTGTTTATGCTCCTAAGGAATCAGAAACAGTTTCCATTTGAATTTTAGACACAAAGCTACCACACATCCTACCAGCATCATTTTCTCTATTTTCTATTCTTACAGGGTTCTTTTTGTGGCAATTTTAATTATAAACGATTTACTTGATATTCAATTTTTTGATATCTTGAAAACCACATTCAAGATATTATCTAAAATTCGATATATTGCACAGCTCTACAAAGCTGTTAATAGCCCTTATAAAGTGGATCACCCGTTTTTAAAATGTTAGGAATAGAAAGTATAGATATTTTTGCCAAAAATTTAAGAAGTAAAAATAAAAAGTCACTAGATATTTAAGTACAGAAACTCAAAAACACTACTTAAGTACAGTGCTTTAGTAAAAATACTTAGTTACTTCACATAATATCCAAAATATGAACTCGATCCACACTCACCCTGCGCTCAGACGCTCTGCAGCTGTGGCCTCTTCATTTGTCACAACCTGCTGGATTTCATCACCGTTCACCAAACCCGGCTCTTCCCCAAAGTCCGTCCGTCCAGTCAGCAGAATGTCCGTTTGGTCTGGACTCTCCACCAGCCGCAGATGCTCGATGTCGTCCTCTATGAACCCGGCGAACTGAATCTCGACGCAGCTGTGGATGAAGTCGGCCTCGTTGTTGGAGTCTCTGTGCTGCTTCTCTCCCTGTAAACCTTCAGAAAGCGCGAAGCAAAGCAAGTGTGAGGGAAATAAATAAAAGCGATTAGAGTGAAACGGGCTCTGCTGCTTGTACTCACCGAAATTGTGGTCTAGCAGCTCGCGTGTCGAATGTTCCTCTTCCTGTGTGCTTTCCGTGTCACATGGCTGAAAGCGGTGACGACAATAAAACAACACAGGACTGCATTTAGAGTTTAATACAGTGAAAAAAAAAAGCACACAGATGATCAAGTTTTTCTACTTTTTACTTGAATTGGTGTGATGGCCCTTGTGGTAAATGTTAATCACGGTTTGGCAGCTGTTAAGTAATAAATTATAAAGAAATTGGCAATAAAAGTTGAAAATTACAAGAAGTAGTGTGAGTTTTAAAGCAGGATACTTCCACGTGTGTCGTCAAAAAGCGACAAAATGCAAAGATTTAATTATCATTTGTCAAATTGTAAGGTCTGTGTCATTTAAGTGGGTTTAGGCCCAGATGTACAGTATAATTTGTGGATTTACGACTAAATAATATTGACTGGACATAGAGTGGGCCATCAAAAAGGTCAAATTATATATTTCTTTAATACATTTTTATATATTTTAGTTATTCAGAAAGATGGACAATGATAAAGGAGTCATAAGACATACGTGGCAAACATACATACAGTATATATTCACACACACATAATACTGTATAAAGAATAATAAAAATAAAGATAAGAAGCAATAATAAGAGTAAGAAGTAGTAAAAGAAGAAGAATAAGTAGAAAAAAGAATAAGAATAGAAAAGAAGAAAAGGGAAAACAAGGTGATAAAAAAAATATACTGTAAAATGGTCAAATTATTAAAATAAAAACAAAGCAGAGCAGAGGTCTGAACTGATAGATAACAAAACGGGGGGAAAAGGATGTTTTTAATATTCACATGAGGAACACAGTACTTTTTAAAAACCTTGTAAACACATTACATACATTTACAGTTTTTAATCATATAATTAGTGTTCTCTCATATTTTACTCAAAGTTGTATTTGGATTGATTCATGCATGTCACATATGCCTGCACACTAGTGATGCGCGGGTCGACCCGTAACCCGCGGGACCCGCGGTCAGCCCGCGGGTTCGGGCGGGTCGGATAGCACAATTTAAAGAAGTGGGTCGGGTGCGGGTGGGTCGGGTCTAAACCCATGTTCAAACGCTCGTATCATGCTTTGGCTTCAAGTGACGTGAACGTCAGTCCAATAGGCTAAGCCTCATGTCAAGCACGTTAATTCTGTTTAACATAAGACACAACTTATGCCTTCTGAGCTTAGTTTATTTAGGCTACAACTGGCTATAAAACAGAAAGAAAGATATGGACAAGAGTTCAACTAGCCTACTAGAAAGTCGTTCTGTGGAGGAGACGGAGCAGCAGGTTATCGACTCAGTCATAAACACATAACTACACAATGCTCCAGCCTGAACTTCATCATTGTAAACTAAACGGAAAGAGTCAAATCCTCACTTGGAGAAACATCCAGACTCCAGCATGTTGACGTTTAAATAACCCTCCCAAACAAGCTTTTTACTCACCGTGAATGTCTGACGAAGAAGTCTGACGAGGTCCACTGTCCAGGTGAAGCTTAAAATACATCTGTCTGACGGAGATTAATCCAGTTGTTTGTATCCACATCACAAGGCTTTGCAAATCCACGGTAAAAGTCCGCTGTTCTGTTTCTTTCCGCTTAAAATCCCGATGCATTGTCTAAATCCACGAGTAAATTCAGTCTACATTTGCGTTCTGCGAACAGCGGCCAAAAACATGCTCAGTACAGCTGCTGAAGTCCGTAGATGCCGCTTCCTGCTGCTGACATAATCGTTTTGAGCGCTACAAAAACAACTTTCTCCCCAAAAATAAGTCCATGAAAGTCGTCCATGTTTTCTTCCGCTGCTGAACTGTAAACAACCCAGCCTCTCACAAAGATCGTGTATGACGAGAAGATGAGCTACTCTGTACAGATAAAAGTGTATGTGCTCATTTCAGACAAACGTACCCGCGGAGGCCGCAGCTCGCAAAAAACAACGTTTTATGCAGTTTTAATGTGTGCGGGTTCGGGTTGGGTCGGGTCCTGAAATTTAAGCACATTTTTCGGGCCGGGTTGGGTCGGGCTGAATTTTAAATCGGGTCGGGCGGGGCGGGTCACAAAAAAAGCTGACCCGCGCATCACTACTGCACACTATTTACCTAATTAATTATTTATTCCAACACAAATTAAGATTTTAAGTAAAACATTTAAGGTTAACAACCGTCACATTCCCTAGTCAAAATATCATTTTGTATTCCTAAAGGATAATCCTATTTGATTTTGGAACCGAATAGGATTTCAGTCGAATAAAATGTTGGTCCAATAGGATTGGTTCCAAAATCTAATAGAAAGTGTCAAATAGGTTAAAAAAATACATCCTATAGGATTTTGACATTGTCCAGTCAGATAGATAAATATCCGATTAGCTTCAGATATTGTCCAATAAGATTCTGAAAGAAATCTTACAAGATTGTCTTTGTCTTATTAGATTCTTACAGGATACAGTAAAATCCAATAGGATTTTTTTCTAAGGATTATCACGATCCAATACAGGCATTTCAAATCTACTGTTCGTTAAGTTTTGCAAGGAAGAGGCTCAGGCGGGGCTTATTAGTTTTAAACAGGAAGTCAATGAACATGCTTAAATTTATATTCAAATTCCTTTTAGATCAATTTTGTGTTTACATTACAATAAACAAAAATATGAATTACTGTTCTACACATGTCAGAGTTTATCACTAAATACATTAGTAAATCGTCCCTTTTTTATAAAACGTGTGTTTTGATGTATTTTATTTGTCGAATACAAAAATCTAACATTAGAGTTGTTTTGGTCCAGTGTACAACATGGTTGCTAGGCGACCTACTAGTGTGATGTCATCATTTTTAAAACAGGAAGTGAAAACTTTCATTCTACAATTGCTAAACGGGCATGAAGTTTTCAAAACGTTCAGATTAATCTTAAATAAATTTTAGTTTTTTATTGTTTCAGTTTTAGTTGAATGAGTCGTCCAACATGTGAGAGGTTCTTGACGTTACAACACCTCAAAGATGTCCGCACAGATAATTTTAACAGTCTTACCCAATTTCCTGAGTCACTCGGTTACACACAAGAATGTTACGTTTAATAATAATAGTGATTATCAAGATCACAAATAAATATAACTGTAGAAACTAAGAAATAATAACTGTGACAACCGTAGAAGCAAAAATAATGTATCTCTTTATACAAAAGCTATAACCTAAACTTTACACATCAGTTTGTGTTTTATCATGATACTATTATTGATTCTACTTTGTCATTACAATATTTTATTATTATAAGAAGATCACATAGTAGATCAGGAGTGTCCAGTCTGTCGCTCAGGGTTTATCAGTGAACATTTAAGGTTACAACTATCAGTAATGTGTAAGTTAATCAATTTGTCTAGCAATTATTACATTATATTTATGCACGGCTTTTAAAACAAGCTGAAGTATTTAGTCTTTAGATTCTGGCCACTTTATGTCCTGTTTTTGAGTGTATTGTGCTTTTTTTGTAGCTATTTCTGTTGTAACTTCAGACGTCCTTGCGTTGTTGTAGATGCACTATTAATCGATTTGCTGCTTCGATCGCAAACAGCCTGTGGAAATATGTTTTTACTAAATTTAACCCAGAAGAAGCTAACGTGACACAGCTGAAGGACATCTATGTGTAATTCTCGCTTTGTTAAGAGTCATGAAACCTCTTCTTTCAGGCCATGACATGTTCTGGAGTCTGTAGAAGGTCCAAAAATGCATCTATTTGATTACTAAATAAGTTGCAATTACACTACTAACATTACATTATATTTTTAGTAAAACACAGTAAACATGATTAAGATTTCACTAAACGTTTATCTTGTTTTTACCCATCTTGGTTGTTTTGTTGAAGTTCTCTATTGTCTTTTGTCCAGTAAATATGACACATGGCAACTGTTACCTAGCAACCACAATGTAAATCTGGGTCAAAATCAACTTAAATAACACAGGAGTGACAATGTGACAAATTATTATAACTTATAACACTTTCTTTGTGGTAAAAATGATGATAAACTTAGCATTTTGTTGCTCTTTGACGACACATGTGGAGGGATTCTGTTTTAGAACTTTAATTACTTCCTGTAATTTTCTACTTTTATTTGTCAATTTCTTTATAAATTCCAACTTAACTGCTGTTAAACTGTTATAAATATTTACCACAAAGACTCACACCAAACTATGTCAAAAGTAGAAAAATGTGGCATTACGGTCTTCAACTCTGTGCAATCATAAATCGATATTATTGTTATTATTGTATTTAAGGATGGGACGATATACGATAATATCGAAAATTGCGATAATTAAGTGCGGCAATTAGATAATAGTGACATTTTTTCATAATCATGATAATCGTTTGTGACGATAATCACAATTATAGCAGCAGGCCTGTGGCTTCATAAGAGCATCTAAAATCTGACGCTGTGAACCCAGTAAGAAGCTGCTGTATTATAGTTAAACAAAGAAAAGGTTCATGTGTTAAAGTTAATTAATGACTCTGAGACAAAATTTGTAGATTTTTGCTCAACATTGTAAACATTTGTTCACTTTGAATCATTATTGATTGTACTTAGACCAAAATACAATAAGTAGTTGTTCAAACACTTACATATTGTGCACCAATAAGTATTTCAGTGATTTTGAATCTATGCACTTTTACGTTCAGTAAATTATCGTGATAATATCATTAACCACGATTATATATATTTATAATCGTACAAATTGTAATATCGTCCCATGCCAAATTGTATTTTAATATAACACACCTAAGGCTTGTGTATAACAACATTTCTACACAACCACTAACATGAGTTAGTTAAGTTAAACTATGACTAAAGGAACATCTTTTCCACAGAGGAGGCTCAACTAGATATAGGTTCATCTTGTGGCCATGCAGGCCCACTCAAAACTTTTATATTGTTTTGTGGGTGTTTTATGTTTTGTGTCTGTGAAAGGTGTTATAAAAATAATCATTACTTACTTACAGAGTAAAATTTTCTATATTTATTTAGTGCACCAAAGACATGTAAGTCACAAAAACCTGCTTTTATTGACGTCTATTTTTGGTCTAAAAGTAAAACAGTGCGGCTTTAATGGAGACTTGTTGTGTAAAATACATTACAACTGCCTTCTCTCATCATTAATTCACTCAAAGTTTTATTAAGAATGATTCCTGCATATTTGAAAGTTGCCAAGAGTTGCAAAGTCTGCATCTTTATAGGGCTTCTTTATTTGGAAAGTCGCTTATGCATTTTTGAGAGTCAAGTGTTGTGAATGAAGCTGTTTTTCAAGTTTGATCCATGAAAACATCCACACTAAAGACTGATGAAGCTCAAATTGACTTTTTTCGAAGGCTTGTTGCTTTTTAATCTCTGAAAATCTGGCAACACTGGGATATAGTGACAATTTCTCTTCGCCTCGATTGCAAATAAAGATGGGACGATATTAGAATTTACACTCACGATTACTGTGACCAAAATAATCGCGATTAGCAATATTATCATGATAATTTACTAAACGTATAGGTGTACAGTTTATAAGTCTCTAGAAAATGTATAACTGCACAATATGCATGTGTTTGTACAACTACTTATTTTATTTTTGACTAAGTGGAATCAACAATGATTCAAAGTGAACAAATGTGAACACAATGTTGAGCAAAAATCATTTAACTTTGTCTCAGAGTCTGTAATTAACTCTGAATCATCATGTGCGATTATCACAATAATGAAAAACTTCACGATTATTTAATTGCGGCCCTTTAATATCGCAATTAATGATAATATCGTATATCGTCCTAGTTGCGAAATGAGCTGTGGTGCAAGTGCCATCATATCACAATATTCTAAAATTCAACTTTTTCACATGAATATCGCGATACGTGATATACGATATGATATTGCCCAGCCCTACTAAATCGTGATGTTTCTTCTCACAACTGTACCACAATAATATTAAAAAACACTACATTACCTTTAAACTGGGCCCCATCCACTCCGCCTCTGAGCAGAGAAGCAGCCACGAATCAAACTCATCCTGCTCCTCCTCGGCCTCTTTGCTCAGATCGCTGTTGACGCTTTCAGAATGAACGGAGAAAGAAGCGTCCAGAGTAAGACCGTCAGAATCCTGCTGCTCCTGCTGATTGGCCACCGTCGCCTCTTTGCCCCGCCCCATTACAACACGTGGAGGCGTCTCTGAGCTGGGACGGGGCATATCCCAGTCCACCGCCGCGTCCAAAGACATCTGCGCTTCGTCGCAAACCGGCCATATTATCTGCTCCCACGTCTCCGCCTCTGCGCTTTTATCGTTGAAAAAACTACCTTGCGTCTCTTCTTCTTCTTCTTGGGTTATAAACAAGCCTGCGTGCGCCTTCTCCGCCGCGCCTTGCTGTCCGTTAAGGTATTGACGTCCCGTAGAGGTCCGCGGCTCTTGGCAAGGCGCGTGCAGGACTTCGGGAAGGGAGGAGCGCAAGTCTTCCTCCTCCATTTGCGAGTCAGTTTTCGATCAGGGAGGTTGCGATGGAAAAACAGCATGTAGATGAAGAGTTGGAGAGGCAGACGACAGGTTTGTAGCTATCCCAACGGCGGCGGCAGAAAAGCAGAACTGAAACACAAGAAAGCATCCATCAATTAGCTATTTTTAAACAGCCGTAGCTTGGGCGGATCGATACAAAGCCTGCGAGCTGATACAGACGCACAACAGAAGATCTACGTGAGCTTCCTGGAAGAGAGTCGCATTAAGTGGAGTGTTATTGATTGTTTGATCATCAGGAGAAAAATTAAACAGCCTGACACAGACTTTCCATATGTTAAACAGAGGTGGGTAGAAGAGCTAAAGGTTGTGCTTAAAGGTTGTATGGAGGATTTTCAAAAAATAGTTTGTTGTCAGTCTTGGTCAAAAACAGTTGCATAGATTTGCAACAGCCTTGTACTTATGCTGAACAAAATATATATATATAAAAAATATATAAAGTGTGGACATGATGAGGCCAGTAAAACGTTGACCAATAGATAATGAGGTAGCTCGTTATCTATTGGCCTGTGAACCTGTCAAGCAAACCCTCAGTGTTCCTAAGTAACTCATTGGCCCAGTTACAGTGAAGGGCGTGGCCCTGGGAGGAGACACATGTGCATCATTTGAGAAACAACAAGTAGTTGTTGGTTTTGAAAAATCCTCCAACAACCTTTAAGTAATAATGGTTTAAGTGCTATACCAATAAATCTTCTTCTAATTTATTTAATTGTAGCGCTTTATCACCTTTTCACAAGACACACCAAAACATATTATATCAAAAAACCACAGTGTACAGACAGACACAGAGCTGCTTCATTATGATAAAATAATAATCTCCATTACTTAAATTATAATTATATAATCACAAGTAGTCAAACATTGTTTTGCTTGAGAAAGAACAGAGCGTTAGAGCCCCTTAAATGCAGAGAGTGAACAGATAAAATCAAACAGGTGACATTATTTCTCACAGAAATATACTGTTGTAAATAGAGATAGACTGATTCATTTTGGGGCGGAGATTTATCAACCATATCGGCGATCTGATCAGTTTGAGTTTTTCCTCTGTGGTGCAGCTGCACTCTCAGTGATCAGCTCTTAGTTGGTTTCAAGATAAACGATAAGACTTCTTTTATTTCTCTCCAATTCTAAATCTGCAATTTGGATTTTATCATTAACATGACTTGTTTTGTTCTTGTTCTATGACTTTAGCTGCAGCACAAACTTTAATAAGTGTTTGCCTTTTTGTCAATATGACTAGTATGAATGTCTTTCATGAGGCTATCTTTACTTGTATTACTAGAGTAAAAAGTATTTGGAGAAACAAGTGCTCAAGTAAGAGCAACATTAAAGTGTCTCTGTGTAACTTGGTTCATGGTTCAATAGAAATAGAGTTAAAACCATACTTAATGAAAATAAATGTGTTTAATGCCAAAATGTGAAAAAAAAAATAAAATAAAATACAGGAGTTGGCCCACTCAAAGCAAATGTATTTATTTATTTATTTGAGGGATGCATCGATCCAGCCTTTTCTGTTCCATTATTGATTTACTTTTGCTTTAAGTGTTTTTCTTTAAGTGTTTAAATGCCAGATTAGGGACTGAAAATAACTTTTTCCCCAAAAACTGTTAACTACGGTAGTTAAAATGACTGGTGGAGCTCTGTAAATGTTATTTATTGTCAAAGTAACAACTTAACAACTTTATGTGACTGAAACTTCAAATATTGTAACATCAGCCTGTAAATAGTCTTACTACATGTCGGTGTAATCCCTCAGTCGTCCCAGAGTGATCCATAGTAGTAAAAGGCTTCAAAGTTGACAACTTACAACATCCAATTAAAGAAACAACCAGGATATTGACTAAACGGTATCATGATATCAGCTGTGACTGTTAGAGACTGACAAAAATGAATATCTCAATACTTTTTTGACACATCTCGATTGTGATATTCAGACATATTATTTCAGACCAAGCATGAAGAACAGACCTGGGTAAACAGCGGCCCAGGAGCCAGATGCGGCCCTCAAAGTGTTTCAATGTGGCCCCGGGCACATTTTTGAGAATAAGTGTTACTCTTTATATTACTCTTTTTTTTTTTTATTTGGTTGACTTGGCTATGGAGCATGTGTCTTTGTCCAAATAAGACTTCAAAAAAGAAGCCCAAAGTCGCTATAAAGACTTGGCAACTCTGACACTAAGAGTAATAGGTTGGAAAAAATAGTCTACATTTGAACAGACAGATGCATCAAATATAGACTAAGGAAATCACAATAAGACGATTTCATCAAAAAAGCAGATTGTCACAGAGATCAGCTCACGATTCAATTTTATCACAATATTGCTCAGCCATGTTTAAATTACTGTCACTTCAAACAAAGAAGTACTCAATAAAGTCTATTTAAACTGCTAGGAAACAAATCAGACATATACAAGTTAATGTTACGTAAATGTAGCTGAGTAAATGTAACTACGCACCTGTGATGTTAAAGAAAAAAATCATCCAAGTTCGATTTTCTGATGACAACAGCTCACTACTTCCTTCCTGCAGAAAGTGAGAACAGTCGCGCAGAAAAACGCAGTAGACACGGCGGCGGGCGGAGCTTACGTCCTGCTCTATTTAACCGTCTGTGTTTATTATTATCATCATCATCAGACGGTGCTCCAATGTGACCCTCGCCCGCAACCGTGAAGGAGTCAAAAACACTTTACAGTCAGCCTTGTTGGCAACACAAACACGCTCTGTCTCAGCAACACGCACAACGGCAACAATAACATCACCTGCTTGGGACAGTCAGATATCGAGAGGACAAGCACGAAAGACCCCGAAAACAGCTTATATAAGTCGACTTTTAGGTCCCTCTGCAGCTCTGGTGTGAACGCTCAGGTGTAACCGACATCCGGGACAGACCCAGGCCGCATTTCCTGTGCTGCTGATGCTCAAGAGGCGAGTTCCTGTCGAGGCTCAGGGACTCCAGTGACAATCAAGACGTTATACTTGAGAGTATCGATGTAATGTCAGTTTACCAAAGCTGCGACAAATTAATTGATTATTTTAGTAGTCGAATAATCGTTAACTGGTGTCAAAACAGGCCATGTAACAAGAAAACCTCAGATTGAATAGAACTGATGATGACGAGTAATGAAAATTGTGTTTATATATTGTTTTTGTGATGTAAACACTAGTTTCTGCATCTCTAATATGTCCTCAAACGGTGTTACACTGGGAACAATACAGACTTAAATAAGCTGATATAAAAAAGTGCCCAAAGTAAACTTTGTTTTAGGCATAATTAAACTTTCTCAAGATTTGCTGACAGAACAAACAAGTTTTATTGTTTTTGAAATGCAATGATTTTTTTTGTCCCTTTTCAAGTGAGAAATGTTCATCCTCTTAACCTCAAAACCTACTCTACACAAACAATATTAAATTTCAAACACTAAGATGGTAGATTCTTCTATTGCACCGCAGCTCAGATTTAGCAAAAATTTTAATTTTGTTGAATAAATTGTTTATTTATACAGCACATTTACAGAGACAGATGTCAGACGAGTTTTTAAACTATTATATAACTATATTTTGCTAATATATATAATTTAAGAATATCTTGTTTAATTGCATGTTTCCTATTTTGCCTGCTGTTCTTAAAATGTGCGTTGCAACACTGGAATTTCCCCATTGTGGGACAAATAAAGGATCTCATCCTCAGATCATAAACATCTACGTGCTTCTGTCACAACCTCTTTTAGTCGACTAATTCATCAACAGGGATTGTCATTAGTAAACTACTTTTTTTGGACATTTGTGTAATATAGTAATGTTTATTAAAGACAATGTACAATTACATTAAGCACAATGAGATGCTAGTTCTAGATTTCATCTGTAGTCATGGGGAGTGGAGGCACATTGGACATGTTTTAAGTCAGCATAAGCATTTTGAATACAAAGAACGGTAATAGTTGTCACTTTATACTTCTTTAGTTACACTAAAATTGCAAATTTGCAGATACATGATCACATTCTTGAAGTAGATTTGGGTTGGGCATTATGTCCATAAAAATGTGACTGTGAGCTCATTACTGAGAAAATCTGCTTTTTGGTGAAATCATGATTCACACTTCTCCATTTAATGTTCAAATATAGCCTCCTTTTCCCTTTTCCCACCCAAGCCTCCTGTTAGAGTGATTCACAGCTGTATTAACAGACTGCAGGGCAGAGCACTCTCTCAGAAGAAGCACATTATTATTTACTTAAAGCAATAGAAAAACACAATAAGTACAGCAACTAAATCGTGATAAAGAAGAAATTATGTTTGTCATGTTTTGTTCTGATTCTTTGCCATTTCGCCCTCACCCTTGAAATATTACATTATTTTGTCAACATAAGAAACTTCAGTAGAATTGTTTTGTTCTTGTCCTGAATGCAGAATAGATAAACAATAATTTCTAACTTGCCAAGTACACTGAAGGTGCTTAAAAAATAAATATATATATATTAAATATAATAAATATATTATATATATTATATTATAAAAGACACATTCGTAAAATTCTGCTCTTGTGAGGAGCTTAGCATGTAACTTTAAAAGGTGAAACAAGGACAAACTTATATTTTATGTCACACAAGAAGTGGAGGCATCCCTGCACTGCATTGTTGGACTGTGTAACATAATATCTTACTTAACAGGATTCTGTAACACATTTTCAAAGTCCTTTTCGCAACACTAATGATATGTGTTATTATTACTCAAATGCAGTTGTATTTTAAAACGTGGTAAGACACGTACATAGCACTTTCATAACTTAATTAAGGGTGTTTTTTTATCACAGGGGAAACACTGCATGAAGCTAGGTCATTAATACCAATAAAAATGAAGCTTCGGTCTAAAAAAAGAGGAAAAAAACAGGATTTATTTAAGCATGACTTACCCCCCCGGGTTTAATATCATATGACCATCTGCTTGTGTGGCTCTGGAAAAAGACACACAATAATGTTACCCTCCTGAGTCGTAATGTAAATAAACACAACCAAAAAATGCATTTCAAACCATGACATTTTGCATTGGAATTTTGCGAGTGACGCTTCTATTTGTTTAGGGAAATAAAACCCATGCATACAAAACACTGATTATTAAAAAACAAAAAGCTGATGAGACACAAAATGAGCAACCAAAACAAGAGAGAGAGGCGAGTGGGAGACATGTGAGAACCCCACCCTCTGCTGCTTAAAGGCATGCACAAACACACTGGACAGGTAAGAGCAGTGGCCCAACCTCATTCCTGCAAATAACATTCAAGTCTGGAGCAAAAGCTAGTGCATAAGTCACGTACTACACTTCACTAAACCATTTATTTTTGTTTTTATCTGATTTAGACTAGATACTATTAAATTCAGGGTAAATAACTCAACATAAGCATGATTAATTCATATTTATGATTGTCATGACTTCAATGCCTTATTATCAAATGTGGGTTGCTTGCTAATAGTACAAATTGCAAATGTATGAAAATATGCAAGAAGCTATTCACTTCAACTATTTTAACTAGGAAATAACCCAACATAAGACTGATTAACTTACTATATTAGTGATTTCAACGCCATATTATCAATTATGTGGGTTGCTTTTTGCTATTAGTCTAAACTGCAAAATGTATGCAGCTTTGCAAGATATTTCATGTATGTTTTTGTCCCTTTTTGACAGCTTGGGGTCATATTTGCAAAGGTTTTAGGAGTACTTCTTTGTTTGTACCATTCATGTCTTTGTGCTGTAGTTTAAGAATTAGCATGTAGCTAGCTAGATTGAGTTGCTGCACTAAATATTAGCGTTTGCGCGTAAAATAGTTCTTGAGCAAACTAGCATTTATCTATTTTGTGTTATAAGCTAGCATCTGACTAGCGTTAGCATTTATAATTACCGTAGGAATTCTCGCGCTGGTGTCTTCTTCTTCTTCTCCGCGTTAAAGTTCACAGAAAAAAGACAGTTTTGTGGGTTTTGTCGTACCGGAGTCGTGGCTATTTTATGGGAAATTGTCTGTTGATGAAGAAGGCGGTTTCGCTGTGCTGTTTGCGTCGTTTATAACCCGAAGGCATCCTCAAAACCATCATCATCATAGTGATCCTGGGTTCTGCCTGCGTGAGGTTTTACGCCGAAGCGTCAGAGGGCGCCACGCACGGCTCAACGCACCGCGACAAACCGAAGCGTCAGAGTTGCCAAGTCCGATACGTTAGAGCTACTTTGGGCTTCTTCTTTTTTATTTTTTGGAAAGTTTTTGGCAAATGTCGCGAGTTTGGGTGTTTGCTTCTGATCGTCATAAAAGAGGTATTTTTTCTACGTGTTTTAGGTATGTTTGACGTTAATAAGTCTTGCAGTGACCGTTATTTGCATCATACATAAGCTAGCTTAAAAAAGCTAAAGCTAAAAATAAGAACAAGTAACTGAAATTTAAGAAGAATCGACATTTTCAAATAACCCAGATTATAAAATGATGAAAAAAAAGGTATATTTTGGAATAATCCTGATAATCAAGTCAAAAAAGTTAGAAATAGATCAGAAGTTGTCATAAATATGCAAAAGATGTTAGGCCTGTAGATAAAAGGGAAGATTTGTTTGCTGTGAAATGTGTATTACCTTGATTTTAAAAATGGTATACATAGAAATGTATTGTTAACTTACCTAATTATTTAGAAAAGGGGGCAGTTAACATAAAATTACTCTTCTTTCGGCTTCTTTTCATTCTTTTAAACTTGTCAAACTGATTCTTTTTGTAATGAATGAAATAAAAATCAATACAGCAAAAATAAATAATATGCAGACTGTTAACTGGTTAATACAGTTTTAAATTAGACCTATTGTGTAAAATCATAGTTTTTAATTTTGTTATAACTTCCTTCTCTCATTATTTATTTACTCAAAGTTAGAGGGAATATTGGTTGACGTCATTTTCTTCTCTACTGCTCATGTCGCCTGCAGAAAGAGACGCTGTCTGTCTAGTTAGCTGGGGAAACTTTTTAGCAAAAAAATAAAGAGCTAGCTATTTGGATCAGGGTATGACAGACGTCTGGCCCCTGAAGCTTGAGACAGTGATTTTCTCGTTGTTTTTTCACCTGAATGTAACGTGTGAGTCATAAAGACAAATTTCATTCAGAAATGTTGATTTAGCAGCATAACTTTTGTTTGTCATAAACTCTGACAACACCGCTGGCTAGTGTTGCTGCTACAGCTTGTGTCAATCAGCCACGGCTCTTTCTGCTATACAGGTGTGCGTGCAGCTCTCATGTTGATAATCAAATAATGCCTCTGTTAAGAATGATTTCTGCATGTTTGAGTAATCTTGTTTTGTCCTGCAGCTAATGATTGAATCTCAGAAAAGCCCTGTCCTCACCTACCACCTAATCCTCCTATTCTTGTCTGTATTTAAATGTGATTATTTAAAAATGGTAAAACATGTATGGTTTAAAATAGTCACAAAGCCACTTTACCACAATAAAAATTACAATTTTAAAATCAGCGGCTTGTTAGGCTTACTTTAAAATCTTACAATAAAGAGGCGGAGTTTTGAATTCTGCAGTCTTGCACAGGAAGTAAATTACCTCTTTCCATTTATAAGGTGTTTTAAATCCATGTTGCATGCTACAATAAAACAAAATGTAAATTACTGATCTACATATATTATAGTTTATTCCTAAATACATAAAAAACGTGATAAGTCCCCTTTTATGCAAACACTACTGTCTAAATATGTTTTTTTTTTTTTTTAATACATTCAGCCATACCTACACGTTTAAGCTAATAGTTTGTTTTATTCAATTCAATTCAATTTTATTCTTTATAGCCCAGAATCACAACAACAGCCATCCCAGTGGACTTCACAAGAAATATAAAACAACAATACTTAAAATCAATAACAGTTTTGAAATAAAACCAATTAAATACAAATACAAATATAACAATAGTGAAAATAATTAAAATGTCAATCCCCCCCACCCTTTCCACAATTAGCTAAAAATAGTAATAAATAAATAATGATTAAAATATTAACTTTATTAAAGGTAGTTTTAGCTTAGGTGTCCCGCTCAGGCTTGTTTTCTTGTTGCAAACCTGGCAACCCAGCCTCTGTGCTTTGTTTGTCCTGCTGTGCACAGAGCAGCAGAGAATCCTCCTCACGCCCATTTAACGGGACTTTAAAGCCCGCATACACTTATAATTTGTGTTTCTTCACCATGGCCGAGCCTCTGGAGCTCAAAATGTCCCTGGAGTTTTCACTAAATCAGATTTTTAAAGCGACGGTGAGCGACATAATGGAATCTGTGGACAGGACGCTGTGCGAGTATCGAGGGAAAATGCAAAGGATCGAGTGTGAAAACGAAGGCCTGAAGCGGCTTTTGTTTGCTCAAAACTGTGCAGAGACGAGCCAACCTACAGGTACAGTACTGTCAAGTGGAAATGTTTTGTTTTATGTAAGCAGGCTGATTTTGGCCTCGTTTCTCTTGGCAATTTGCAAATATGGCGGCTCCCAGGGTCCTGTCTTCATTTGGTCCTTGTTTTGCCACGTACAGCTAAATCCTACGCCCATTTGTAAACTTACTTACAGAAGCAACATGTCACTAACGAACCTCTTCACACACATAGTTATAAATAAGTGTTTGTTGATGCCATTCATAAATAACAGAGATTCAGATGAAATAATATAGATGCAAATTTGTTTATTGTGTGACGGATAAAGGTTCTTTCTCTACATGTGCAGTTGTGATACTCAAATGTAGTACAAATAAGTAAAGCTACAGTTGAAGTCAATAAACTTTTCTCTGTTTTAGTTTTTGTAGATGAAAGAAAAGAAGTCATCGAGCAAAGTCTGGGGTCGAATCCTGGACAATCTACATTCAAGATGTCAATCTGCAGCAGTGACAAGAAGAGCCGGAGGAAACAAAAGGTCAAAATAAGAGACAGTCTGCTGTTTAATCCACCTCAAACAAACAACATAATTAGAGAACAATGTCCAAGTCCACCGAAAATGATATGTCATGTCAGACAGAAAATCTCACGGCAGAAACCAATTCAACTGGAGCAGTTGATCTCTCATATTCTTCATCTTTTATGAAACCAGTTAAAACTGAGAATGTGATGACGGCTATCCTCACATAGAGTCATACACACATCTGCAGATTACACACGTGAAAGAAGAACCAGTCACTGATCACAGTGACGCTGATAGTAATGACGCTCATGACTTGAGCTTGAAAGTTTCAAACATTGACTCTCTGATCAAGGCAGAAACAGATGAGGAGCTTCACCGTACTCAACACCAGGACCCAGATTCAGGGCCAATCGGTCAAGAGTTTATGCCACTGGAAGAAGAACCAGTAGAGGGAGGTAGTTTTGAAGACTATTTAGACACGCGTGACAATTTTTTGCGTTGTCCAATTTGTCCTGAAACATTTAATCGTGCAGCTCTACTCAACGCACACCTGAAGCTGCACAAAGGTGAGAAGATCCACAGCTGCTCCTACTGTGGAAAGAGATTTGCTCGTGCAGAGGTTTTGAAAGCTCACAAGCGGACTCATACTGGAGAGCGGCCGTACAGCTGTAACCTCTGCAGTAAAACCTACGCTCACCCGAGTCAGCTGAGAGTGCACAAACGTCTTCACACGGGAGAGAAACCATACACATGCTCTTACTGTAACCGAAGCTTCACTGAGCACAACCAGCTCAAAGTGCATCTGAGGACTCACACCGGGGAGCGGCCGTACGCCTGCAAAGACTGTGGCAAGACTTTCAGTAACGCCGGAAACCTGCGCATCCACGAGAGGATTCACACAGGAGAAAAGCCCTACTGCTGCGCTCAGTGTGGGAAGAGATTCAACGGCCTAGGCGACCTGAAGACTCACTACAGGATTCACACCGGGGAGCGGCCTTACACTGTGAACTGTGTAAAAAGACCTTCAGCCAGACCGGACACCTCACCATCCACATGAGATGCACACAGGCGAGCGGCCGTACAGCTGCACTGAGTGTGGCAAAAAGTTCACAGTGGCCAGTAGTCTCAAGCTGCACCTGAGAACTCACACAGGAGAGAAAGAGTACTCCTGCTCCTACTGCCCCAAGAGATTCAGCCGGTCTGGACACCTCAAGAGACACGAGCTAGTCCACACCAAAGAGAGATTCTACCTGTGCAGCCACTGTGGGAAGACTTACACTGACCAGTCTTCTCTGAGAAAGCACCAGAGGCTGCACGAAGCCCAGGAACAGACTTTAGAGGGCACCAGCAGTGCCACTGAACCAAACTGTCCCACACCTGAGTAAAGTGTTCACCAAATACTATGGTATGACCATATAATGAGTAGTTTTAACTAATATAAAGACAGAAGACATTCAACAATGAATGAATATGTATGATACAGACTGAAGCTTTAGCCACAGGTGTGTGGTGTTTTAATTTGGTTTGATCTGTATTTATGGAAATCACATCTAAGAAGTTAAATTTAATGTCCAATATTATCAAAACTATGTTTTTGCCCAATGTGCTTAACATGACTTTAACTTAACTGATGGTGTTGGAGACACTTCAAAGGACCTTTAGGGACATTTATGATTGTATGTTTTATTGTCAAGCTGATGATTGTAATACTGTACCTGCTCAGAAACAGCCACAGATGTTTGCAGTTTTTAATTATTGAACATGTTGTGATGTTGTGGTACAGTGCTACACTGTAGTCTATGCATAAAGTCACTTAGATGGAAATATTGATCATTATGATTCTCATAAAGATGTTGTATGGTCTTAAATGTTACAGAGTTACTGTTAATGACAACTGAATTCAGTTATTGTCAGTTTATCAAAAGAGATTAAAGAATGTTTTAATCTTTGGAATCTGAAGGGCGAGGGGGGTGTTTTGTTCACGACTGACAGAATTGGCAAAAGGGCTGAGCCAAGTCCGGATGATTTTTTTTCTGCAAATAAAAATAGATAAATATTTCATGTGTTTTGAATTGCACCTTTATTAGGACATTCACATCTTTTCTCTCTACAGTTGATACATGTGGTGTATAGAAGATGTTACATTTATTAACCAAAAACAACCTGTTTCTGACACTTCTCACTTAATCTTACTCACTTTTGACTAAACCTTTACAGTCAGACCAAACCCAGAGACAACTGCCTAAACTATATGAGGTATTTTAATTTGTCATTCAACCTTGATTGAAAATTGAAACAGCATATATACTACTTACCTATTCTTAAACATAAATGTCAACTTAATTTTAAAGTGCATGCAACGGGGTAGATTATTAAACATGATTATAGTAAACATTTTACTTAGTATTTAATGTCAGGTCTGGCACTTTTGACCATGTTCATATTAATTTAACTTCCTGCTTCAACACATGGTAAGTGAATAGAGTTTGTCATTCCACAATTTGAGTATTTGCCAAATTGAGTCAGTCATGCTAGTATAGCTTGAGTATATGTTCATTATGTTTGTGTAGAATTTTGACTAAAGTTTGGCTCTGACTCAAACATGTTTTGTTCTTGTCACACAACATTATACTGGCCGATATTTGAGTCAGTTAGGAGGACAGATAAAATAAACAGCCTTTAGAATATGTATATGTTTAGATATTTCATGCTAAAGTACAACATCACAGTATTTTAATTGCTAGCAGTGAGTGGCAAAAAGTGCACGAGAGAACATGTGTTTTCACATTTCTCACAACTTATATCTTTAAAAAAAAGTATTGTAATCAGTTTGGTGAGTGAATTATTTGTTGTGCAACAGTAAAAATGTCCTAAATCTCCACCTGCCTTTAGCAAGCAAGCTAGTTAAGCACTGCACAGTTGTTATTGATTAAATACAATCTCCTCAGACTAACATAAGGCCAACAACATCCAAGAGGCACATTTTAACCAGTGTTCTTATACTTTTGTCACTCAGTCAGAAAGTTTAGGAACATTAAAAAAAAAAAAATTACAACTTTTGCTCTCCATCTGGCCTCACAACATCATCAACTTGTAGAATGTAAATAGCAACCATAATGTAAACAAAAACCAACATGAATGACATTGTGGTTATGAAGTTATGATTGACAAAATATGTGCTTTGTTCATTAATGTTAAAACTGCCAGACAAAGGTGTCAGTTGTAAGTAAATTCACATTTAATTTTTAAAATTATTATTATTATTATTACATGTTTAAGTAACATTGCAATGATGACTTAAGTGATTTAATTAAATCGGCAGATTCCACTTAAAGGTGGGGTAGCTGATTTTCACACTGCACAGTTTAGGTTTTAAAAAATCTGACATTTTCCGCTCATAAATACGTTGACACATGGTTAATATCGACATGTATTCATATTGGTTGCAATTCTGGTCAATAAACGTCGTTTTTACAAACAACAAAGCGCTAACTGCTGTGCCACTGTAAGTGGCGGGACCGGGTAAGTTTTGGCTTTATGTTACTAAAAATGGGTAAGTTTAGGCTTAGAGCTACTTCGATCTGCTCATACATTGGCGTAAAGTTAACACAATGTACAATACTATTATATTTATATTTGATTACTATTAAGTCACAAAAATCAATGTTTTCACCATAACAGGCCTAATTTTGATCCTTCAGTGTCGTTTTCATTGGAATATCTGTCATTTGTTTAAAGCCCATATGACAGAGTACAACGTTTTTCTAATTTTGACTTAATTAGGTGTAATCGTCTTTGTGGTAAATATTTATCTTAGTTTTACAACAGTTAAGTTGCAAATTATGAAGAAATTGACAAATAAACAGAATCTCTCCACATGTTGTCAAAATGCACCAAAATGCAAAGTTTCCTGGAGTTTAAACAATTATTTAACACAATTAAAGTGTTTTAAGTTATAATAACCTGTCACATTGTCACTACTGCGTTATTTATGTTGATTTTGGCCCAGATTTATAATGTGGTTGCTAGGTAACAGTTGTGGATTCCCCTCCACATGTGTCATATTTACTGGACTAAACCGATACTAAACTTCACCAAAACAACCAAATTGGGAAAAAACAAGCGAAATATTTAGTGAAATCTTAATCATAATCATGTTATGTTTTACTAAAAATGTAGTCTAACCTGTCACACACACTTTAAATGTGAAAGTGTAGATTGTAAGTAGTAATATATTGTTGTAACTTCATAATGAGTTGCTCCCAACACTGCTTAACAGATGCAAAACTTTGGTAAATGTTTACCAAAGGGACTGTTGCAGCAAACTAAGTCATAATTAGAAAAACAAAAGAACCTAAGTGTGCTTCAATAGTAAAAAACCTAAAGTTGAAAGTCTTTGTCAAGTTTGAGTGGAGTTAGTCTGGCAGCAGCTCATTCTCAGAGGCAGCTCTTTGGACAGATACAACATGGGCTGAATGGTGCTGCTGAAGTCCATCAAACCAAAGGCCACGTAGTGAATGTAGCAGCGAAAAACGTCCGGCGAGAAGTACTCCTGAAAGGGGAACAGGGCCACGGGCGGGAAGTAGTTAAACACAATGATGGCCAAGATGATTAAGACCATTTTGAACGCTCTCTTCTTCACCGGATGCATTTCATCTCTACCCGGCCCGGACTGACGCAGCGCCCACAGAATGGCAATGTTACAGAACACCATGAATCCGAACGAGGCCAGAATCATGCCCGTGAAGACCTTCTCGAAGTTGACGATGTTGCCCACGCACTTGGCCGCCGCGTAGGCCAGTATGATCAACCAGACCAGAATGGCGAGAACCGTCCTGTGCTTGCGGTCCTTGAGTTCTGTGAAGGTGATGGGATGGACCACGGCCATGTACCGGTCCAGGCAGATGCAAGACAGGATGAGAGGCGAAGAGTCCTTGATGCCGTAGAAGAAGCGAAGAACGTACCAAGTGCTGCTGGTGGTTAGGAAGACGATGTTGGCCAGTTCCAGCGGCGGGATGAGGCAGAAGAAGACGTCCAGGATGGCCAAGTGCAGAATGAAGATGTCTGAAGTGGAGGAGTCGCCTTTGTTTTTATGGATCAGCCACAGGACCGCGATGTTCGCCGGGATGCCGAGGAACATGTTGATGAACTGCAGGGTTAGGTACCAGATTAAGACGGCGGGCATCTTGATACAGGCCTCGTACACGGTCTTTTCGTCTTCTGTGGCGTTGCCGGGTCTGTGAGAGATGAAGAGGAGTGTAGAGTTTATGTAGAGGAGCTCCATGACCAGTTTCTGTCAAAAACAAAGACATTTAGAAAGAGTGAGTATTAGAATCAATTACATTTGGTTGCTTGTCCTCTGATAGTTTCAAGTCATTTCAAGTCTTTATATCAAACTAACAGAGATGGCAAGTAATGATGTTTACTGAAATACTCAATTGGTTTGGCTACTAACTAAGCTTCTTTCTCATTGTAAACAGTCAGAGCCATCAAAATCACAAAGATTCTGTTGCTGTGGCTCTTTTACAGTCACTTGGTCACTTATGCTAAAAAAAAAAAAACCTGGGTGGTTCAGCACAACATCATGGATCACCTGCAGAAGCTCATTTCTCTCCCAAAACACTTTACTCATGTGTCAAATGTCTTTCTCATCTTAACAGTGTCCCCAAAATGCATCGTTCCTTTGGCCTTGTGTGAGCTCTGAGTCAGAATGCTCAGTTGTTTTCTCAATATGGCAGAGGTTTAGCCAAGCCACTTTATTTATATAGCACATTTAAAACCAAAGTGCTTTACATAGACATTTAAAACAAAGAAACAGAATAAAAAGCATAATTTAGACACATTTTAAAACATATATATTTATTAGCCACTGTTAATTAAGATTTAAAAGCCATATTAAAAAAGTGAGTTTTTAAGTTAGTTTTAAAATGTTCAATTGAGGAGGAAAGTCTAATATTAAGAGGGAGTGCATTCCAGAGTTTAGGGGCTGGAGTGTTTGACCTGAGAGAGCGAGGAGCAGCGAAGGGTGTAAGAAGGTATGATATAAGATATATACACTGGGGCAGAGCCATGGAGGGCTTTAAACATAAACAGCAAGACTTTGAAATCAACCCTATATTTTATTGGCAGCCAATGAAGTTGAGCCAAGACTGGGTTGATATGTTTGCTCTTTTTAGTGTTTGTCAAGAGCCGCGTATAGCCGCATTTTGGACCAATTGCAGTCTATTTATTGAAGATTGTGGCAGCATAACGAGTTACTAAAATCCAGTCAGCTTGTAATGAAAGCATGGATAGGTAACAATAATAATATAATTTGTCATGTTTTTAGTATTGTAACATCACATTGAGGTAGAAGAGAAGTAATATTTTGAGAAGATCTCACAGTGTCAGTGGTATTTTCTTCTTGACTAATTCTGACAAAAGAACAGATGAAAAATCCTGCTGAGATGTTCTGGAGACTGAGAATCAGCTCATCAGTTTGGATCAGTAAGATCTTTTTATTTGTAAAATGTGCTAAATGTGGCCTCATTGTGCTGGACTTGGACTAAGACACTGCAAATGTGATGAAAGCAACGAGAAATTACATTCAGTTGTGAATAATTACAGGTTGGTTTGGATGTTTGTCCATGTTATTTTGAGAATGTCATCTCAATTTCAAGAACTTAATTGAGAAAAACTGTAAGTTTTCTCAAGTGTCTCTACTTTACAAAATTTGGTGACTTTTTACTTCTTTCTACTCCCTACTTTCTAAAAACAGGTTAGTTACTTTGTAAGCAGACAGACATTTTTTATTTTCCTTTTAAATACCATTGTAGACCTGCTGTGACAGACAGATGACCTACTTTAACTTTATATTAAATCCATTGATCTTGTGGAGAAAATTGCCTCTCAGTGTGGTGATTGCTGTCGTTCTCTCATGTTTGATTGAAAGATGTAATACAAAGCGTCACAAAAGGCCCAACAATAACATGAAACGACGTCAGGCTAACACAGTTGAACCTCATCAGACACCTGAGCACGCTCGCTTTGTCTGACGCCCAGTCAGACGTCAGAAAAATAATAAATCTGTTGGTTTTATAAGAAAAGTCAGACAATGGTTCGACCAGGGGGTGCAATATATTGAATTGTAGATAATATTGTGAATTTTCTTCCGCTTGTTGGTGAGAGAATATAACACACAGAGACAGACTCAGACAAACAATCACTCATGCTCTCATAGAGAAAATTACAATGTTCCTAATGGACCTTTAAATGCATGTTTTTGAAGGTCCAGTAACACAGGGAGAACATGCAAACTCGGAGAGAGCATGAGATGTTGGTTTGTCCTGGGTGACGAATCCACCATTTCTTTATTGAGAAGCCAGAGCTCTACTCTGCTGCAGTGCACCCCTGTTATTTCATTTATTTTAGGTTGTAAATTTTATGTCTATGTAATATTGTACAAAAATATGTGTTTTTTTATTGTTGTATAAAGTAGAAATGAGTAGAAGTGGAGGTGGAAATTTACTTTTTTTCTTCTTAAATTGTTTCCTCATCAACAACTCATCTGGAGTTCTGTTTGTAAGATATTTTTCTTTCCCCTTTGAGCCTCATAAAACACTGTTCTGAATGTCTCATATTGTGGGTTTGATCCTGAGTTGGAAAATATTAGCATCTCCTGATCTCTCTGTCCAGTTTGCATGTTCTCCTCATTGTCTCTTGGTTCTTCTGCTTCATCAGTCTTCTTGTATGAGTCAATTAGCAACAATGTAAATTCTCTAGTGAAGGAAAGAAGTCTGAGGGTGACTGTCTGCCGGGTGACGGTGTAATCCTTCATTCGTCCAGGAGTAATCCACCGTTGAAAGGCTTCAAAGTTGTCATCTGGACAGCGTTTTCGAAGATCAAGACGTTTTGACTCATCTAAAAGTCCAGAGGGTAAGAATGCTACTGAACACTCCAGGTAGCATTCTTACCCTCTGGACTCTCGGATGAGAGTCAAAACGTCTTGATCTCCGAAAACGCTGTCCAGATAACAACTTTGAAGCATTTCTACCATCTGCCCAGGATGTTTTCCCGCCTAAGGCCCAAAGTCAGTGGATGGGGTGAACAAATGGTAATGAATGAATAAAAGTAGATCTCAAAGAACTTGCTCCGTTAAATATCCAGACTCTTTTTGAGCTTTCAGACAAAATCAATTAGATTATTTCTCTTGTGTTCTTTTCTTTGTAGACAGTAGCTGGAGCTGCAACTCAATGGCTCCGTGCACGGAATTTCAGTTGGGTGCGTACGTTCAAAAATGCTAACTTCTGTATGTACGACCACTTCCTGTTAGCGTTAGCATTTAGACACAATTATGTCTCTTTTTAAACGCACAAGTGTCTCTGGTGAAATATTCCTCTGATATGTAAAGTCTGTAACATGTTTTCTGTAACATTCACCACAACTGTCTGATCTAAAGAGATTTAGTCGTTTTAAACTGATGTAGTGAAAACCTCAAAGAAAAAACAAATAAATCCTCTTTAGATCAGACAGTTGTGGTAAATTTTACTGAAAACATGTTAAAGACTTTACATATCAGAGGAATATTTCACCAAAGGACACTTGTGCGTTTAAAAAGAGACATAATGTGTCTAAAGGCTAACGCTAACAGGAAGTGGTCGTACATACAGAAGTTAGCATTTTGAACGTACGCAGCCAACTGAAATTCCGTGCACGGAGCCCATTCTTGTCGTGAGAAACACACAACTGTGCTTTATTACATGTTTTTTTTTTAGTTCTGATGAGATTTCTAAGTAATTTCTAACGCAGCTACTTCCTAGTTAGGACAGTTCAAGTTTTTTCCTCTTGCAGCACTTACTTTAAACCTATATTTTTGTTGTAAATGTGCAAACAACAAACTAATATATACATAATTAAGACTGCATTTCTTTACATAAATAAAAACAGGTTTGAAGTAAAAGCTTAATATTCCAAAGTTTCCTGTTTTGCCAGCCTGCTTCCTGAGATAAATATCATGAAACTACTAAATACCTAAACATGTCAAGTGATTAAATATGACTATTCTCAGCTTATTTATCTCAGGTTGTTTATATAAATGTTCTGGGTTCAAGCGGTGAATTTATCTGAACGTTTGAATGTTCCCTGGACCAGATTATGGAAGCACACTGTCCCTTTATTTGCTTGTTATCTGTAGATGATGTAAATGTGCAGCGGCTAAACTAAACCTGTTCTTTCTACACAAACACCTACTTGTTTGGTTAAAAATATAGTAACAACCAGGGCTGTACTGGATGTATCAGTATCGGGTTATAATGTGACTGACTTAATGCCATTGAGTGTATCGATACAGGGAGGTGTATCAGGAAACTTAAACTCATTATATTGTTACTCTTCTGGATGAACCTGGACGAAAATACCTGGATGTGTGAAAATACAAATCTTCTGCATTTTGTTGTTCTACAGAATCAAAGTTACATTCTTAATCTTGCTTTGATAGGCGGGTTGTATTCAAAAACATGTTGAACAAATTTTTACAGATTAGATACAACACTTTCTATGTTTCTTTCCTACATTTTCTCTTTTGGTCTGTAGGTTGAGTTACCAGCCCTAGTAACAACATTAGAACAAGTGAAATCAAGTGAAATTTTCGGCTACGTTCATCCATAATCTGTTCTTTGCTATTCTCACGTTGTCCCTTGTCCCACTCCGCTGTGGGGAGTGTTTCTGTTTCAGATGCTGCTGCTCCAGTGTCGATGCCTGACCTCGATGCCACCTAACCTTGAGAACTGGACCTCTCCAACACAGTCTCACTAGATGGCGTACTTTTACCACGACACAAAAACTGCGTATTTTTAGCACGAGTTCACAGCTGTTTTTAGTACTGTAATTTCTGCCCTATTGAACACACCTGAATATAAGCCACCTACTAGATTAAGTAAAAATGATAAATACATACAGTATTACCTATTTGTCCGCCACTGGCTTGGAAGCACTTCCTGTTTAGCTCTGTTAAGTAGCTAACGTTTGTTTGTCTGCCTTGTGGGCAATTTTATTAAATATAATGACAGAAAAAACCATCGACTGAATCTACAGGCTAATACAGCTAAAAGGAAGTGCACATCTGAAAATAGCAGACAAAATAGGTCAATATAGGCTGCACTTGTTAATAGGAAGTCTATGAGAATCTATAATTTTGCTGCATTGCCTTATAAGCCGCATAGTTCAAAGCTCATGAAAAAAGTAGCGGCTTATAATCCAGAAATTACGGTACTTATGTTACGCGTGCATTTAGCACGATATGAAAAAGCATTAAAATGACACAGATTTCACAGCGTCAAAATAGGACGAGTTTTGGTTGCAGCCACGGGGGACGTTTTCTTCAGGTGAAACGGGTAAGTTCAGGCATAAAGTTACTAAAATGGGTAAGATTAGGTCTGGGGCTTGGGGCAGGTTAAGATTAGAATCAGGATTTCATTAATATTTATAAATAAGAACACGTCTTAACAACCACCATTGACATGAATGGGGACTGTGACGCGTACTATAATTACGGAAAACAGCTATGAACTAGTGCTAATCATACGTAATTTACATGTTGTGTAATGTCGTGGTAATTGTACGCTTTCTTGTGAGATCGGGCTCACCTCTCTCACTACTCCAATCCTGCTTCTTTTTGACTGGCTGTCGTCGTCCTGCTAGAAAATTTGTTTTTTCTAAAAGTGATTTCTGGCTCCACTGACTCAAGTTCAAATTGCATCTGGACACACGTCAGTCCTGGTCACGTCTATAGTCATGACAGCCGTCCATGAAGTGGATCTCTGTTTCACTGTGGTTCTCCTCAAGGTTTCTCTTTTCCCCCCGTTTTTGTTTTTGTAGTTTTTCCTTGCCAAGAGGGAGGGTCGAAGGACATAGATGCTATAGGAAAATTTTTGTTTGCCTTGTTGTTGAACAATCTGCCTGTATTTCTTAAGAATGATTGTTTCTGATTTTCCCATGTTTCTGTTGGTATTGACCAAATGTTTCATTGTTTGCTTTTCTGACTTTGCTAAATAAACATCTTGTAAAGTCTGCTGAGATAACTGCTGTTGTGTTTCTGGAATAAACAAATAAATTGAGTTGAAGTGAAATTATGTCAGTGCAGCAGCAAGTGAAATTTACTTAAAACCCACATTTAGTTTTTTATTTATTTTCTACCAGAAACCCGATTAGCTTCCACCGAAATGGTTGCTGTCCACAAAAGAAATTAAGCCTTTAAAACACTTTACACTGTCATCATGTACAATACAAACAACATGACAACAATTTTACATAATTTAAAAACACACGACTTACATTATTGTCTTCAGTGCTTTTTAAAATGTGTGTACGTAAAACTCTTAACTCATTAGGCAGTTCATTCCAAAGTTGAGTGGAAAGTTTTCTTTGGTCGAGGTAGAAACAAATCTGCTGTGAATGAATCTGATCCACATATTTAACATGTTTATGACAACATTCTGGTTTGGTTCTGGTTTTTGTTGAGCGTAATTCTAAACCTGATTTGGTTTTTAGTCTAAAAAAACGCCGCAAAATTTGAATTTTAAGCAAATGTTCAGTGAGACCAAAACTAAATACAGTATTCAAAATCCCTTCTGGAAAAACCTTTGTCATCAAAAGTACTGTGTTAAATATAATACTGCACATTCACTTGTCAGTTTGAACACTGTATTGCACTTTCTACATGTGGTTTGATCTTGTATTTACCGTAATTTACGGGCTATAAGCTGATACTTTTGTCTGAAGTCTCAACGTTTCGGCTAATTTATGTATTTTTTCGGGCCACTGGATCTGTGTGTGTAATATTTGTATTTTACTGTATGTTATGTTCCTTTGCCAAGAACTATCAGTACATCGTTTAAGTGTTATTATAATATTTTGTCACATTGTCATTCCTGATTTTATGTTTGTGGCCATACCTGCTTGTCAAAGCCTGATCCCGTCAGATCTCAGAAGCTAAGCAAGTTAGGGCCTGGTTAGTACTTGGATGGGAGACCGTTAGAACACCAGGTGCCACAGTGGGACGACAGGAGTGGATTGTCATTCTGTCCTTGGGCAAGACACTTAACCCACACTGTCTCAGTGTCTGTGTACACTGGGTGAGTGGATACTAGATTGTAAAAAGCTTTGAGTGCCTGGAAAGGTAGAAAAGTGCTATATAAATAGACCATTTACCATTTTTACCATTTTATGTTGATTTTGGTCCAGATTTACAATGTGTGCAAAAAATAAGTTTCATTACATGCTAAAATAACTTGATTCTTAGGTTTCAACTTTTTACATTTAAACTCTTTCAGACTTATTTGAAAACATGACTTTGAGTTAAATTAGTTGTCAATTGTTTACATTTTACTTACACTGTAGGCAATATATTTTGTTTAAGTCAAATTCTCTCAAAAATCAGTCAAAACCGGGTGAAATTACTACAGTAAGTAAGCAATTAAAATTCAATTTCAATCAATTAAAACAATTAAAATCTAGATTAAAATTCTGAATTCAAGACATTTTAGGCAGGACTCAATTTATATTTTTGCATCGTTGTAAAATTTTAAATTTGTTACACCAATGATCAGTCTCACTGCAAAAAAGGCCTTTGAATTTTTTTGTGCTTATTTTGAGGTAAAATCTTAATTCAAGTGAAATAATCTCCCAGTGCAATAAGAACGTTTGACTAATCTAGTTGTTTTGAGTAGAAAGGTTCTCTGGACAAGATTTTTAAGCAAATATATTCATCATTCAAGCAATTATGGCTTAAAAACTTGCTTAAAATAAGTTTTATATTTAGATAAGGTAAATCAGGATAGAATATCTTAAAACAAGTCAATTTATCTTGGTCTTATTAAGTGAAAAAATCTTATTTTTTAAGATTCATATGCTTAATTCAAGTTAGATTTTCATTTTTTGCAGTGCTGGCCCTCTGCAACTTGTCTAGTTTAGTGAAATCTTAATCATATTATGTTTACTATGTTTTACTAAAAGTTTAGTCATATACAGTCAGTTTAAACAAGAATATAACAGGATAATAACGTGTAGTGTGCATAGTGTGACATTGCACTGTAAAATGAGACACAAAACAGCTCCTTACCTGTTTGAAAATCTCCTCTTCTTTTTCTTCTTTTCTTTGTCTTGTCTTGTCCAGTAGTTTCCAGTCTTCATGTGAGCAGCTCTCCTGACAGAAAGGACATGTTTTATGGAAGATGACGCGTCTGGGATCCTGCTTCAGCCTTTCGTCCAATCACGGAGCAGAGACCGGGGCGTGGAGGCGGCTCGTGAGTTACCCTCTGTGTTTATGAGTTGTACTTTCGCTGCACGCTTTGCTTTACAAAACTGCACACATGATAATGACTACATGCAAATATTACAAAGTATGAGCACATATTAATCGAACAATAATTTATCTTTGGGTTTATGTGATGCATTGAAAATAATTGAATAGATTTGGACATAAAAATCACATAAATTTAATTTTTTTTACAGGCGCATAGGACAAGTTAGACTGCATTTTCACAAGACATAATGAACGTGATTAAGGTTTTGCTTATAAAGATGCTTGTTTTTACCCAATTTGGCTGTTCTGATGAGATTTAATTGTCTTTTGTCCAGTAAATATGACATCTGGAGGTAATTACACAAGTGTTTCCCAACCAGAGGTACGCGAGTTCTCTCCAGGGTGCACTTGTTATGATTTCAGACTTTAATAAATGTTATTTGTGATTATTTTTTTCATACTTAGAGGCATTTTAAGCCAGCATTTCATGAAAACAAGAACACACAAACGCAAGTATTCTACTAGAAAACCCTTTTGTTTATCCTAAAAGCACAACTTAGGAGGTACTCGACGTGTGGGACAAAATTTAGGGGGTGCTTTGAACAAAAAAGGTTGGGAACTATTGAATTACACAACTGTTACCTAGCAACCATCCAGTAAAGATGGACCAAGACTCACATAAATGACACAGACGTTAAGATTTGACAAGTGATCATACTTTGTAACACTTAAATATTGTAATCCGTCATATGGGCTTTGAATAAAAGTTTGACTAAAAAGGATCAGCTCAATAAATAATTTAAAGCAGTGTTTTCCAACCAGAGGTACGAGGACCCCTAAGCACTTACAAAGAAGTGTTTCGAATGAGTTCAGACTTTAAAAGGAGAATAAATATAAAATGATCTGATTTTAAAATGTTATTTGCGGCCAGTTTTGAATGATAATAATAGATTTTTAGCACACAATTCAATATATCACCATTTTTTAGCTAGAACGTGACATAAGCGGGTATTCAGGGCGGTGGAACAAAAATTAGAAGGTACTTGAGGCAAAAAAAAAACATTTATTTTTTCTATTTTTGACCTAGTTTGGTGTAATAGTTCTTGTGGTAAATATTTATCATAGTTTTACAGCAGTTAAGTGTCAAATTATGAAGAATAAAAGGCGAATAAAAGTTGAAAATGACAGGAAGTAAATCAAAATGTGTTGTCAAAAAACGATAAATGCAAAGACAATTTACTCACAGTTTCCTGGAAGTTTAAACAATCTTTTAACACAATTAAAGTGTTACAAATATTATCATTTGTCATATCATAACTATTGTGTCGTTTATGTATATTTCACTCTTGCTTGCAGTGTAGTTGCTAGGTAACAGTCATGTAATTATCTCATATGTCATATTTTCTGACAAATTGGGTGAAAACTAGCAACATGTTCAGGAAAATCTTAGATGTAATTATGTTTGCGATGTGTATGTAGTCCAGCCTGTCAAATGCATATTAATCTTTTAAATATAAGCAATTGGGTTCAAAACACACTTTAAGTAGATGTATATTATATTCTCGTCTTTGTGTTGCTCATGGGATCTATTTTAACCCAGTAGTTTGTTAATATAAAAAGTAAATGTCTTGTTTTGAAGTATTGCATTAGAAATCTAGACATTTTGCCCTAATAATTATTACATTTGACTTGAAACCTGCATAAACATTGTCTCTTCTGCTTGAACAAACATAATGGGAGGTTTTAAGTAAACAAAAATGTACATTTCCACTCGTTGTGATTGACAATGATGCAACAAAGCTTTGGTGCCTGATGGAAAATTGGCAGTAAACAAGTGATGCAAGAAAATCACTTCTGATTCAATTCAGTGTAACTCTGTGTAATGTGTTACACTTTGGAGATGAGCGCACACAGAAACTGATTTACCCAAAACATCTTACTATACATACGTCACACAATGTACTCACATGAAACAGTTATTGTAATGAAACTTGTTTAACCATTTTATGTACAGTTGAAAAGGGTTTACATAGTTTTACTTCAACCTACTTCTTTTCGAATATTATTGTTTAATTTGTATCTGACATAAAGATTTGTGACAAGTTTACAAGTTGTTTTTTTTTACTAAATTCACCTCGGGAACTCAGTACTGCTAATCTCTACTTTTTTTCAGTTGCATTTCATAATAATTGTCAGTTAATAATTATGTGATACTAAAAGGTAATAACATGATACTCTCAGGTAATAAAATGATACAAAATTATTTTAAAAAGTTTTTAATTACCAAATAGAATCACGTTATTACCGGATAGTATCACATTTTTAACTGATAGTATCACATTATTACCTATTAGCATGTTACTATCTGATAGTATCATGTTATTACCAGTATCACATTATTACCTGATAGTATCCGTTATTACCTGGTAGTATCACGTTATTACCTGGTAGTATCACATTTTTAACTGAAAGTATCACATTATTACCTAATAGCATGTTACTATCTGATAGTATCACATTATTACCAGTATCACAATATTACCTGATAGTATCACGTAATAATGTGATACGTATTACTATCCTGGTATCACATTTTTAACTGATAGTATCACATTATTACCTGGTAGTATCACGTTATTACCTGGTAGTATCACGTTATTACCGGATAGTATCACATTTTTAACTGATAGTATCACATTATTACCTAATAGCATGTTATTATCTGATAGTATCACGTTATTACCTGATAATATCACGTTATTACCTGATAGTATCACGTTATTACCTGATAGTGACACGTTATATTACCTGATAATATCACATTATTACCTGATAGCTATCATAGATTTTCATAATATCACATAATTTTGCGATAGTAGCTTAAAATGTGATACAGCTGAAATAAATAAGTAGAGATTGACATTCTGTGCTTATGTATGCAATAATTAATTTTAATGTTTTTTTAAATATACGTTATTACAAATATAAAGTTGGGGAAAGTAAATAATACAGTGAAATGTAAAATCCTCTATCAAAGATATTTTGCCTTACAATACTTTACAATTAACTCATTGTAAATATTTTTTTAACAAAACCCATTATGAGCAAAATTAAGTATTAACTTAACGTAACCCTAATCCCGACCCTAACCTTACCCAAATTTTGGAAGTAAATATTTTGCATAGTCGCATAGTCACCAATGCAAAGTGAGGGCACTGTGGTATAACTGGGTTGGGTTAAAAAAAATTCCAAATTTATTGATTACTGATAAGATTATTTCTATAATTTCACCTTTTTTAATTTATTGTAGCCAGTGTTTTTTTATTTATAATTTCCTCACCTTAAATGATATATATACAGTATTTTTAAACAAAGAGAAGCCACAGTCAGTCCATAAGTGTCCTTGTCTTTGTTTGAACAGCTTTAGTGTCCATAGACGACGTCTTAACCTCCACAGGATTATCTCTGAGCTTTGTTTACCGTACAATATATTATAATTGCCCATAGCGTTGTCCTATTAGTTTAAAGCCCACATGACAGGTTAGGACATTAAAAGATAGTGTACATGATTGTATTTAAGATTCCACCCAGTTTAGTTATTTGGATGTCTACAACAGTTTTTGTTAGGCAATTATGTCATATATAGAGGTAATTCCACAAATGTTACCTAGCAACCAGATGGTAAATATGAGTCAAAATCCACATAAATGACACAGATGTTACAATTTAACAAATGAAAATACACTTTAATTGTGTTAACTGATGGTCTAAATTCTGTCAGTGGTTGACAGGGGTGTGAACTGGGGGGTGAATGGTACTAGTTTCCCCAGGGCAGGAAAGGGCCCCCAATTTTTTTTTTTTTTTTGTGTGAGATAGTTTGTTCTCTAAATTCCTCATTTTTGTGATAACGGAGAGCTAAAACAAGTAAATGGACTTTGGTCAAAGAAATAGGCTGAATAAAGAGGAATATTATTTTGTAAAATTATTAACAAATAAAATAGCCAGAAATTATAATAATATGAGCGAGTGTTTGCCGATTTCAGTGAACAAATAGACAGGTTTGACACAAAATGATCAGTTTAATAAATGTGCACATTCACAGGGTTTTGTGTCGAATATTGTCAATATATATTACAACTTTTCAATCCAGCAACATTAGAATATGTCGAAAATGTCAAAATGATTTTCTATGTATATTTTTGGCATCATTTAGACAAGTTTGTAGCTTAAAACAAGTTAGCTAAAATGTAATCATTTCTTCGCGGCAAACATAAAGAAAGTTTGTGCCAATTTAGTGACAGAAAGTAGGCGTATGCAGTAAATAAACAACACAATTAACCAGTTTTAGCGTTACTGCACCTTAAGTCAAATTTAAGACTTTAAAGTGGTTTTTTTTAATCTCTATATTTTAAATTCAAGATTTCAAGGACACTCAAATTAAAGGCACAGATCTATTTAGTGTTATGCAAATGGCTGGTAGTCGGGACAGGATTGAGCTAGTTGCTAAACTGGCCTAAAATTATTTTTATCTTAACTTTTAACCATAACCGTAAACTTACTTGTGGAGGGATTCTCATTTAGCATTCAAATTACTTCCTAATTTTCAACTTTTGTCAATTTCTTCATAAATTACAGCTTAACTGCCTTGAAACTATAATAAATATTTACCAGAAAAACTATGACATCAAACTAAGTCAAAATGAGAAAAAATGTTATAATATGCTTTATGTATTCAACCTGTAGCATTACATTTATATTTGCTTACATGAAGGAACTCATTATGAATGACAAAATAAAAACACAAAGCAGGTTTGATCTTTTTTTATTCTAGTGATGAGTTTAACTCACAAAAAACATGGTTTGAGCAGCTTCAAACATACAATCACAGGGTCAAAGAGACACTGATGCTTTAAATGCCACTTGGAAGCAGCTTTCCCAAAAGTACCATCAAATATCATACAAACTGTCTCAAAGCAAAGCAGAACAAAGTTGTTTTTCTCCTCTATTCTCACACATACTGTATTAATGTGTTTTTCATTTGTGCTTAGTGATTAAAGGAGACATATTGTGTTTTTCAATGAGTTTAGGATTAGCTATAACATAAAGTATGTAGATCAGCAGTTGGCAGTTTGTTCATTGTAAGACACAAAACTGACCTAAACGGCTGGAAATTTAATAAGATCCATTGACTAAAACTGCTGAAATGAAAAGTCCCACCTTTTTTGTAGAATATAACTTTTACCAGGAATCTGAATTTTAATTGTAAGTAACTACAGATAAGAGGGAGAAGATAGGTGGTAGGTGAAACTGCATTTTTCTGAGCACTTACAATACAAGAATACTCAAACATGTATGAATCAATCAGTACAACTTTGAGTAAGCTAATGATGAGAGAACACTTGGCCTTTTCCCACTGTAGGAACTTTTTTCAGTTCCTAGTGCTTTTTTTTAAACATCCAGTCCCCATTTTGGCACAATCACTCAGAGCAGGACCTATAGACTGGGTCCAAGCTTTAGGGACTTTTTTAGCTCCTGCTCTGGGGCAGGTACTTTCCAGTCAGACCTGGAACCTTTTAGTGACACAAGTGCATTTACAATACTAGCTTTATTTGGAAACATGTTTTTATAAGTTCACACAATTAGATAAACTTTCCTTGTCCTTAAGAAAAATTATTTAAAAGCAGAAAAATATATTTGTAAATAGTAGCCTAACTATTACTAGAAATTACAGTGAATGATTTGGTTTTATTGTTAATTTTAGTGTTGTGTTTAGGTTTTGTAGATAATAGCTTTATGTGGAATTGAAAAAGACAACTTTTTTTTCCTTGCACTACGTAATTACTTATTTAAATCTTACAAACTTTACAGATGTTAATGTTAAAGCCAGTTAGTCCCACTTTTATGTGCTAAAACACTTTCTGTTATAACATGTTTAAAAGGAACGTATTTAGTAAAATCCACTCTGAGTTTTATCAATGTTCTCATTAGTTTACTCACAGTTGTATTTGGATTGATTCATGCATGTTTGAGTATTCTTGTATTGTCCTGCAGATTTTTACAAAGAACAAAATGTAAACTACTGATCCACATATGTCTTGTTTATCTCTGAACACATGAAGAAAACCACAACAAGTGTCCTTTAAAAGCCTGTGTAATACATAATAAACAACGTTCTCACAGCATTAATACCTCAGCTGTAAACTGGCTCTATAAAAATACGACGTGTAAACTTACCACTAAAGGCAGTGGATGTGACCCTGAAACACCAAACTCATCAAAGTTAAACATTATCCACCTACGGAGACACATTCAGCCTGCTACGTGCAAAACTTTCTCGTCTTTCTTCTTCTACATCCTAAAGCTGTCTTCTGCCACGACACTTCTCTCCCGAAACAAATCCAACGTACAACTGCAAAGGGAGAACGGCCATCTTTTGTATCGACTGAACCCACAAAAACACCACAGGTTTAAGATAAAATACTATTAGCACCTTAGTATTGGAGAACAAACCTAAAAGATAACTTTGTAGATCACTGCAAGCAGACTATTGTGTCACTCATTTTATCACGCTGTGCAAAAGACGTCTTGGCTGGAACAATAAAAGGTCCCTAATTTAGTGGAGTTTTCTGGTCAGGTAGTGTTTAGGGAATAAGAGAAGATGCAGAGCTCACTAGAGACTTTTTTCAGTAATGAGTGTGTTTACATGCTTTGAAAAACCCAGCTATAAAAACACTTTATCCACATTGTAGTATTCTTGTTATGCCAGTGATGGTATGACACAATCACTGGGTTGTTCTGGTACTAAACAGAAAACGGCAGTATTCTAATTACTCAACACTGGACCGAACTGAGCATGTGCTGAAAAGAACAAATATGGCAAGAGAAGCTCATTTCAAAACTGACTTGTATTAATTAAGTAATAATAACTAGAACTGGAAGATGAATTCAATATGGTGGCATGTTGTTTTCCAAAGCTTGGGCTAATTGGCGCACAAGGGCGGAAAAAAGATTTTTTTCCTCCACTTTATCTCCTGAATACGGGCAAGCGTTTCTCACTAGCGGGAATATCGGTGGGTGTCACTTTCCACTCTACTGTACATGTTGTGTCAATCAGTCGCGGCTCTTTCTGCATTCCAGGTGTGCGCGCACCTCCTTGTTGATAAACAAATAGTCACTCTATTGTATGTCAGAAATATGACACCATAATCAACTCTGACTAATCATGAGATGGTGGCTAGAGAGGGAGGAGAGCAGCAGCAGAACGGGGAGAGTGGAGTGCAGGCAGAGCGTTAAGCTAGGCTAAACCTCATTTAAGCGTTTTGGGTATTTATAAAATTTGGGAAAATTCATATTGTGAAAAAATATGAGAAATGCATTCAAAATGCGACTTATGCTTAAACTGTAGGTGCCGAGTCAGCCGAGCCAGTTTGAAGTCTCGAAAATTGCATCAACGCTCTTTTCTTAAACCCAACCGCTGCAGTTCAGCGATGCAGCCACTAGAAGGCAACATATTGACTCATTTGGTAGAACAATACTATTCCACATAAGGCCCAGGGGCAAAATCAGGCCTTCTAACAGATTAAAATGGGTCCCCAACGCCTCTCCCAAGCATTACAAATATTGGTATGGCAATTTTGCCTTTTCTATTTTATTTTATTCTGTTTATTTATTTATTTTGCAAAATCCAATACAACAATAGTTATTTTATCTTTAGTGAAACAGATCTAGTGTTGAGCATCGCCTCTTTTTCTTCTTCTTTCGTTCCCCGATCGACTCCTCACAAAAAATCTCATCACGGCGACCCAGAGTGTTTAGCATTTCATGTTCGTAAGAGCAAGTGGCGGCGCATGAAAAAGTGCAGCGGCTCAGAGGCTCACTCCAAACGTAATTTCATTGTACTCTGTGACCATGACAATAAATCTTTCTGTTCTCTGTTTTGTTCATCAAGTTGTTGTTAAAGTTGTGGCGAGTCGTGCATTTTTGACTCTCAGGACATAGCCCAGTAGTAAATTAGGTCTTTTGAGAAATAAAGTTGAAAAGCCTGGGGGTAGAAGTTAGAAAATTTGCTGCCGTGCCATAGTTGCCATAGTTACAGCTCTAAATATCCAGCATACTGCCAGTGCTAAATGTAAACAGGGACAGGAGTGACCAGGTTACATGTAAACACACTCAATGAAACTACAGCATGTTTCTGGAGTGTCTCTGTCTGTGTCTTTGTCTCTCTTGTTGTGGTCTGGAGTGGTCCCGTTACAGCCGCTAAAGGTGCGTCACTGTCAAATCTGGACAGCCGGGTAAACAAAAACTAAGGAGTGAGTCAGTTTGTCTCCACAGCGGTTTGGGCTCTTACACTGGGAGGTTTGTAGGAAAGTGTGGAGCGTGGATCAGATGAAAGTGGAGTCCATCGTGCTTGTGTCTTGTGAACTGCGAGCACGAGCCTCAAAAAGCTGTTTTATGAGAGCCGACTTCTCCTGCTCCAGCTGAGTGATACGTTCACTTTTCTCCGACACCTCCTGAACAAGAGAGACAAAAATGTTCAGATGTCAAGTTGTGCAAGTTAGCTATTGAGCCTGAAGCAGATTTTGAACCATGAGTCAAGAACATGTTTAAATTTGAACTGATGCATTACAACTTCTTATGCTGAACCATGACAGAAATTCATATGTCTGGAAAAAGTGGCTGTCAGGTGATTGCCCATAATTCATAGCAAAGCTTACGGCTGATTAATCAGTACTTTCTTCAACGTAAGGACCATTTCACTCTCTGGGACTAAAAGTGTTTGTATTGCTGGGCGATATGGACAAAAATGTATATCTCGATATATTTAGATCATATCTCGATATACGATATATATTTATATTTCGCCCAGCCCTAAGTGTTTGTAATATTTTTTTCAAACCACTAGCTGTGCATCTTACATACGGGTCCTTTAAAAACTCGAACGACAAACGACTCCAGATTTATGTACAGTTAGCTACTGAATGTTAGCATGACGTTAGTAAGTGTCCCAATATTCATTGACCTGATATTTACTTATTATTGGTGGAAAAAAAATTGTCTAAAGCTACGTGATTTGCAGAAAAGTATAGGAGTTGAGTTTCCACGACATTGATAAAGATTTTTGTGTAATTTGTGGTTTTTAATTATCACCAAAGTGGAGAACTACAGACTCACAGCAAACTGCACCTGTGGCATTATTTGCTGATTTCTACAGAAGGTTAATGCATGAAAGATTCCGGGCGTATACTTCCGTGACTCTGGGGTGATGTATTTGTTTTGATGGCGATCCCTTATTGTTCCTACAGCCTTTCATGACCAGCTAGTTATCCCGCAGAAATTATGAGTTATAAAGTATATAAATTAGGAGAGGTCAGAGCTTTGTTAGAAGTTATTGTTGAGGTTTTTTAACCGTTTAGTGTCTTTAGTACTACTTACTGGTTTTGTAAAGTTATGAGGAAACTGTGAGACTATTGTCGATTAGTCACATGATTGCAGCCCTAGTTACAGTTCATTGATTAACTTGTTGCAGCTCTATGTCTTGTGCTTTTCTGTGTGCACCTGTGTGAGAAGTCTGTTCTGGTCCTTCAGTCTCTGGATGGCTTGTGGTGGAGCTGGAGGTGGAGGCTGTGAGCTGCTGGACAGAGGAGAAGTCTGACCTCCGCCTGGAGAAACGGGCTGGAAGATAACACACTCAGTATTAGTGCTATTGTCTTTTTATATCCATGAGATAAAACTACAAAACGTAATCTCACTGTGCTCTCTTCATAAGAACTAGTGTCAGAATAAGACCTAAAAAAGGTTATCTGTTTATTAAAAATCCTGCGTGTTTAGGCTGTGTTCTGCCTGAAAACACTGTGTTCCACTTTATGATGTCATTAGGAAATTATAAACCTAATGACATTAATGATATTTATAAAAATAAAACTATTGTAGTGTATGGTTGACAAAACGGTCAAATTGTGGCTAAACAAGCTGTTAACTTTAAAACACCCACTTCATGGCATCACAAAGTGGAAAAGATCATGTAAAGCCTCTATAAACAAGAACACAGACTTAATGGATGATGTGTGACTGAAACAAAACAAGACTCAAAGCATATTTTTGCTGTAACATGGAACATACCATCCCGTGCAGGTTATGAGGTCGCTCAGACATCGGTTCACTTCCTGGAGTTTTGGGATTAAAACATTCATCCGACATTGTGTTGCTTCATTGAAGAAATCCTTAAAGGACAAAACAAAATTACGATCAAAAATATGTTATGAATATGGATAAAACTAAATACAACGGAGCACTTGCACAGTTCTTGAAAGTCTCAAGTAAGACTCTGGTTTTTGGCCTCAAGTCCAAGTCAAGTCCAACTCACTGTGCATTTTGAGTTCTGTCCGATCTGCCTCTGCCTCTCGGTGACGTTGTGGATTTGGCTCTGGTACCACTCGCGAGCACGTTCAACCACCTCCAGGCCTGAGAGCAGCGAGTCCTTCTCCTGCTCCAGCTCCTTCATCTGCTTCAGCTGTAAAACAGAAGAAAACAGAAGAAAGCTGTTATAGCAAGACAAGTATTGTTTTTGTCACAGGTTAAAAATGTCTGATCTGAAACAGACATGAGTGGGCGAGATGACCACAAGATGAATGATCTATCTATGACTTCAAAAGTCCAGGGAATTCAGAATGGTGTTTTCTGAGGCTCAGAGAGGAAAGAAAAGTATCTCACTTATAGAAGTACAGCTGTGTTTCTGGTTTGATTTATGAAAATATATTAATTTCTTTGTCTGGAATATGGATTTTTATCATGTTTTCATGTCTAAAAGTTGTATTAATATAAGAAAAACACATGATACGGCAAAATCCAACTCTTGTTTTGTAGCAACACATAATGTTCTAATTAATCAATTCTTTCATTAACTTTTTATTGAAGGGCTGAGGTTGCTTAACCTGGCCAGCCAGATGGTTTATCTCACGATATTTGTGAATTCACAAACACGAGAGAAACCATCTGACCTTCAAGCCGCCCGATTGGTTTGGGGGTCTGAAACAGCAGTGTTTCGGGTCACTCACATCACAGCAGCGTGGTTTTGAGCCCAAACACATTGTAGCAGGGCGGGCTAACACGGCTGTTAGCTCCCCGGTGCCGCAGCCGAGTCTGATTCAAGCTAAACAAAGATGGTGGCTTCCGTGGATGTGTTTCTGCTGCTTTTGATGCGGTTTTAGCAGAAATACGGAGTAATTTCTTTTTGAAAGAAGAGCCGTATGTGTGACACCATGTACTCTTTCTGTCCAGGCGGACATTAAATGCACCATTACGAGTTGTTGCTGTGATTGGCTAAGCACAAATAAGGTAAGTCGCTCACCCAATCAGCTCGAAGCATTTCACTAAACGCCCCACCTTTTCTCGAACGCTTTCAGCGAGTCAAGTCCCAGATGGATATAGTGAGAACTCAGATAGGAGTTCAACACATATCCATCTGGCGTGAGCCAGGTTAGAGGTTGCATGATTCTCTCTGAAATCTGGCAACACTGGTCAGATTTTGACAGGTGGATTTAGCTCCTGATAGTGAATTGTGTTTACCTCAAAAGACAATTTACCCTGTGTATAGAAGCTGTTTATTTTTGAATTGTCAGACTTTAGCGTTAGCATTGACAAACAAACACATATTTTTATAAACACACTTTGCTCCATTGGTGAAATATTCTCCTCATTTGTAAAGTATTTAACATGTTTTCAGAGAAAACCACCAACAACAAACACTGTTCACTGCCTGATTTTAAAAGATTTTTCATTTTAGACTTAGGTAATGAAACCCCATAGAAATGAACTAAACAAGAAATGAGAATGCCAACAGGAAGTAAGCATTTTTGAAAATAAATAAGCCAACTGACATTCCGTGCACACAAAGTCAATAGGAAAATAAACAGTCTACAAGAATCGTGATAAAATCGAAATCGTGATCTGGCTCCAAGAAAATTGTGATGTTAACTTTTTGCCATATCGACCAGCCCTACGATAAGCCTTAGTTGTAGCCCTACTTGTTTTAAAAGTAGTAGTAATAACGCTTCAGTGCACTCACTCAGGCACCAAAAAGTCCCGTCTTTACAAGACCACAGACGCCGCAGCAGTCTCTTTTGTGCCTCTAGAGACAATTGTACCAAACTCTCTCCCACCTACAACAATGTTTAGAGCAGCCATCACTGCAGCGCCATGGAAACCGCTCGACCACGTAAGAATGGAGTAAACAGCAGCACTATGGCCGACCTCTGTCTGTGTGTGTGTGTTCTGGTGTGAAAGAGAAAGGGTTTGTGTGTCGGCTGTCTGTGTGGAGTTATGCTGACCCGGCGTCCACAGGCCTCAGAGCTGCTGGCAGTTATCCACTCGGCCTTTCTCTCATCTCTGTTTGTCTGTGTTAAACCTGGACATTTGTGCTGCTGGACGTCACGGTAAAAACTCAAGACTAGAGCAGGGTGATATGACCTAAAATGTATGTCACAGCATAAAAGGGAACTTAGCAATTAGAGCTGGGCCATACATCGAATATTAGGGCTGTACTCAATGTATCGATACAGGGATATATCATGACAAGCTTATTGGCAATACGCATATCGATACAAGGAGGTGTATCGGGATACGTATCAGCATACTTAAATTCATATATTTACACGTCTGAACCTGGACTGCAGCTTTAAGGCTGAAACTATTGAGCTGAACAATAGCTTATTTGTAAGACACTTGTGTTTAACATAAAGAGTAGTTTGAAAATACAATTCCTCTGCATTTGACACTTGATATGTGACATATTGAGGAAATTATATCAGCATATGTGTATCGGGATACGTATCGTATCTGAAGGCTCTTGGCAATACCCAGCCCTTTCGAATATTAGATAATATCGTAAATGTTGTTTTTAAGATATGCAAAAACTGAATATCGGGTATATCGTGTTTAGGGCTGGGTGATATTGGCTGCTTTGCTACAACTGTTGACTTGATTTTCTCTTTTTACATGTCAGTTACAAACCCAGTGCTCAGTAGACTTGTTGTGGGTTGAATTTATTATCAAACTGTAGTTTATTTTTCCTGTTTTAGTTGTTTATTGAACTCTTACAAGAGAAAATGTCCTTTCTCTCCATTAACTCTCTCAGCATGAACATTTAGAATGATGTCATGTCGACTGCAGAACAGGTGACACAACAAGTCTACTGAGCACTGGGTTTGTAACTGACATGTAAAAAGAGAAAATCAAGTCAACAGTTGAAGCAAAGCAGATAAACAACAAGACTTTAGCTTCTCACATTTATCAGACATTGAAATCACACACAGTTCAACTTATTGCCTTTTTCTTCTTAAAAAATATGTTTTTGTTGCAGTTAAAATGTCCTAAATCATCGACTGTTGTAGCAGACAAGCCGTTGCTACGTCAACAAAGAAATACATTGAAGAAATGCCACTCATTCTAAATGTTGCAAAGCATTTTTGAAATAAAATGATGTCAGTGCATAACCTCTATAATCGATTAGTTGTGATTAATCGATTAACTTGTTTCAGCTCTATACTTATTTGGTAAAAAAATGGCTATAGCGCCTTTAAGTTATAGTTTAAGTATAGTTCTGTTTCCTTTCCTAATGTGTTTATTTCTGTCATTAATAGTGTTCTAGCCTCTGCAGAGCCTCCTAAGTCTGTGTTAAGGTCTGTGTTCCACAAGATTTTAAACCACTTAGACCAAAATTGTACAAATTAGCCACAAAATTGTGTCTGCTGACATCAAAACTGTTACAAAAATCAGATGTTCTCATAAGACATTCAAAATTTCAACTTTTCAGATAACATACTATAATATACTTTATGATATTGCACAGCTTCACTCAAGAACTTTAAAGACTTAAATGTGGGGGCTGGTTTGTGTTTATACTACAAATAACTCTGCGTCACATTTAAGAGCACAAGACTATTTCTGGACGCCTAGAGTTTTCAAACAAAGATAAATAAAAGGCCACAGCAGGAAGTATGAAGATAACAGATTATTTTTATGTTTGTCTGAGTCCTTGTTTCTGCTGATTCAGTTGTAAATGAACAAAAACACAGATGCCACAATAACAGGACGACAACGGCACAAAAACTAAACAAAAGTGGAGCATAAAGGCCTTTTGAACCACGGCTACACAATACAGTAACAACGGCAATTTTGATAACTGTAACTGCCAACTATCATCGTCTGAAACACTTCCATACGCTCAGGAAATAGCACCTAAAGTAAAGAATAATGAAAGAAAAGAAAAAGCAAAACATGTAGACTAATGCAGGAAGTTTTAAAATTTATTGTTTGTGTGTGTTTGCATTTTTAAGGAAACAAAAATCAAGTATAGCGCCTTTAAGTAAAACAAAAAGTTGGTGTGTAGTGCATTAGAGCGTGAAATTGACTATACAGTGCAATAAATACAATTACATTTTATTTCATCATGTGGTGAACAGGTAATTGTTAGAAATCAGAAAGTTTGGATGGTTTTGACTGAATTAAAAGTGGTTTTAGACACCACAGCAGGTGATTCTAGGCTTTAAGAGGAAAAACAAACAGTCTGTGGACTTAAAAAAGTGACTAATCTGCTTTTAAATAGTAGTAGAAAACACAAATATTTTATAAAAATTTAAGAACTTGACCCAAAGTATTTAAACAGCTCGCTCCATTACAACCAAAACAAGCAAAGTACCTCAAATCCTACAACAAACCAAATCAAAGCCAGCCTTCATTTCCTCCAAACCCTTGTCCTTTGCCTTGATCTCGCTCTAATCCGACTCACCCAGAGGAAAAAGTGCACGGCCTTGCTGCTGCAGAGGCTGTTGCTGAGCGGGATGAAGACTGTGGTGTAAGCCGCCCACACGGCCGTCCAGGTGGGGGCAGGTGGTCCTAAAGAAGAGTCCTCCACTTGCACCAGGCCCTGGGCCCGGCCCGACTCACTACCATCAGGGCAGCAGCGGGCCAAGGTGGCCTGGGTGGGAGGTGCGCGCCGAGGGGGAGAAAAGGGGTGGGGAGGGGTCAGTCCGTGGCCCCTCCAGACGCAGAGGCCGGCAGAACGCAGACAAGAGACGAAAGTAGAGGAAAGACGGAGGGAAAGCTGAGAAAAGTAAAGAGCAGAGGCAGAGATGGAGTGAAAACAGGCATGAGCTGGGACACAGGGGTGGGAGGGGCCCAGCCAGGGGGACACAGAGGTGGGAGGGGCCCATCGAGGGGGACACAGGGGTGGGAGGGGGACACAGAGGAGGGAGGGGCCCAGCGAGGGGGACACAGGGGTGGGAGGGGCCCAGCGAGGGGACACAGAGGTGGGAGGGGCCCATCGAGGGGGACACAGGGGTGGGAGGGGGACACAGAGGAGGGAGGGCCCAGCGAGGGGACACAGGGGGCGGTGAAATGGGAGGGGAAAGTAGTGACCAGCTGAGACTGAAATGTTGTAATCTCACAGGAGTTCTTCTCATTCATTTGCTGTAACACGGACACTTTTCTTTCCCAGTCACTTATTATAGACAAACTATCTATTTAGGACAATTATTTTGGTATTCGATTAGTTGGGCGTTTATTTCTTTTGAATATTGATTAGTTGTTTAACATTTGTTTTAAATGTCACTTCACTTCAAATAAGAATAAAACTTGCTTGGTTTTATAAGCGTAGGAAAGTCAAATTATGCCTAAAACAAAATTTTAGTTTAAGTTTGTAGTTTTTTTAGTGCTACCCTATTTAAGAACATTCTGACAGTGTAGAAACTATAGAGTTAACGTCACAAAAACAATAAACACTTTCATTGCTCATCACCATTCATTGGGAAGCCAGAGCTCTAACCACTCTGCTACTGTGCACTCTTAGTATTATTTAATCAACACAAATAAGATAACTCTCATCTGAAAGTGACACAGTAATACTCCCTCACCCCTGTCCTAAAGTGTAGTAACAGTAATACTCCCTCACCCCTGTCCTAAAGTGTAGTAACAGTGATAATCCCTCACCCTGTCCTAAAGTGTAGTAACAGTCATAATCCCTCACCCCTGTCCTAAAGTGTAGTAACAGTGATAATCCCTCACCCCTGTCCTAAAGTGTAGTAACAGTGATAATCCCTCACCCCTGTCCTAAAGTGTAGTAACAGTCATAATCCCTCACCCCTGTCCTAAAGTGTAGTAACAGTAATAATCCCTCACCCCTGTCCTAAAGTGTAGTAACAGTCATAATCCCTCACCCCTGTCCTAAAGTGTAGTAACAGTCATAATCCCTCACCCCTGTCCTAAAGTGTAGTAACAGTCATAATCCCTCACCCCTGTCCTAAAGTGTAGTAACAGTCATAATCCCTCACCCCTGTCCTAAAGTGTAGTAACAGTGATAATCCCTCACCCCTGTCCTAAAGTGTAGTAACAGTATAATCCCTCAGTAACAGTGATAATCCCTCACCCCTGTCCTAAAGTGTAGTAACAGTCATAATCCCTCACCCCTGTCCTAAAGTGTAGTAACAGTCATAATCCCTCACCCCTGTCCTAAAGTGTAGTAACAGTGATAATCCCTCACCCCTGTCCTAAAGTGTAGTAACAGTAATAATCCCTCACCCCTGTCCTAAAGTGTAGTAACAGTGATAATCCCTCACCCCTGTCCTAAAGTGTAGTAACAGTAATAATCCCTCACCCTGTCCTAAAGTGTAGTAACAGTCATAATCCCTCACCCCTGTCCTAAAGTGTAGTAACAGTAATAATCCCTCACCCCTGTCCTAAAGTGTAGTAACAGTCATAATCCCTCACCCCTGTCCTAAAGTGTAGTAACAGTCATAATCCCTCACCCCTGTCCTAAAGTGTAGTAACAGTAATAATCCCTCACCCTGTCCTAAAGTGTAGTAACAGTCATAATCCCTCACCCCTGTCCTAAAGTGTAGTAACAGTGATAATCCCTCACCCCTGTCCTAAAGTGTAGTAACAGTAATAATCCCTCACCCCTGTCCTAAAGTGTAGTAACAGTAATAATCCCTCACCCCTGTCCTAAAGTGTAGTAACAGTCATAATCCCTCACCCCTGTCCTAAAGTGTAGAAGTGTAGTAACAGTCATAATCCCTCACCCCTGTCCTAAAGTGTAGAAGTGTAGTAACAGTAATAATCCCTCACCATGCCGTAGTCGACTCCGTTGGAGATAGTGTGTCGTCTCTGCTCGTCTCGACTCCGGCCGTGGCGTCTGGATCCGCTGGTCAGGCCTGTCGCTGATTCACTCTGAGATCTCGGTAAACCAGATTTCCCAACACCGTCTGAGAGAGAAGAGGAGACTGAGGATTAATACAAGAGAACATCTACAATCCAACACATTTATTTACAAACAAAAGCAGTTTCCAAAGTGCTGCACACAAGTAAAAGATACTGGGGCCGCAACCGGTGTTGGGGAAAGTATTGAAAAAGTAATTACGTAGTTACATAATACTTATTACTTTAAAAATGTAATTAGTTACACTACTGAGTTACGGTACTGCCCTAAGAAAGTAACTTAGTTACATTACTTTAGGATTACTTTGTGTGTATTATTGCAACCATCAAAAATGGGATTTATAATTTATTATTGGCATTTAAACAAAGGCAAACAACTAGGCCTAATGAGTAGCTTAAATAGGCTCAAATGAAGTAAAATCACAATTTAGAATGATTCTGACCCTTTTCCAGCAGATCTGTGTCTCTGAGCTGTTTTATCTCACACAATGTCACTTTTGTAGATTATTTTTAATTTAAACGTAACTAAAAGGATTTTGTTAGTAACTGTAATTTAATTACAAATATTTTCACAGGAACTAAATTACATTACTAGTTACTCAAAATGTAATCTAACTAAGTTACACCCAACACTAGCCTGCAACTATCAATTTGTAATATTATTCAGTCATTTATTTCTTTTTTTAATCTATTAATTGTTTATGTCGCAGAAGGCTGGTCATTGTGAGACGTGTAATCAATTTGACCATGACTGCAAAAGACTTTTTTAATGCAGGTGAACTACATTTAAAAACAACTTAATTTGAAACTATTTCTCACTCTCTGCTAGTTATAACACGATAGAGCCACACGAGGGAGCTAAATGCTTTGACTTGTACAATGTAAAAGCATTTGTGTGTGAAATGTGTGAGTGAAATTACATTGTAAAATAAAAGTACCTCGTGGTCTCTTTTCATTATAATGATGTGATTTGTGTGGTAATAATGAATCATCCCTAAAAGTAAAACATGGTCCAGTTCTTGCAGATCTGTGTGAAAGTCCTTGGCATTTCAGCGCATCAACGTGAAAACAGGTCTGAGCGCGAGTTCTCTGGGTCAACAAGATTTTAATAAGTCAGGTACTGGAGCATTAACTTTAAAATGATCAAGGGTTGTTTAGGTCAGACAATATTTTAATTAGACGACTTATTCGAGTGACTTAAAAGGATGTATATTCAGGAGAAGTTGTTTTAATCTGCCTTTTTACTGATGAATGATTGTAGTTTATCTGTGTGTTCTACTGTCAGTGTCCGTTTTGTACAGTAGATATATTTTATAATCTTTCAGCCCTTTGTCAGGGTTATGAGGCTGGGTGAAACTGACAAAAATGCATATCTTAATTTATTTTGAATATCTAGATAAGAATATTCAGACAATATTATGTCAGTCCAAAAAAAGGTTTGCTATTTGTCTTTAAACACACTACTAATTACTGAACAAATGTGAAATAAATGTCAAATCTCCAGAGATATATCAATACTAGTATGTCCAAACTTTGTTCACACAGAGACGCAAGGGTCAAGGGCCACAGTTTTGGACATGTCTTTGTAACAATTTTTATTTTAAACATTGTACTCCATATTCACATTTTGGATATTTTCTCTCTGTGGTTCTTCTTGAGGTTCCCCATCATTTTAGATTTTTCCTGCAGAAGGAAGGTCTACGGACAGGGGTTGCTTTGGGACAATTATCCACTGGCTGTTGGACAATTTGCTTCTGCATTTTTGACTAATGACGGTTTCTAGTTTTGTAATGTTTCTCTTAAAATCACCAATCTTGTGAAGTCTTCAGAAGCGACTGTTTTTGTGATTTAGCCTCTACAAAGATAAATTGAACTAAACTTATCCATTTGAGTGTTTAGCCAGTGTACAGTTCCCTAATCTTGTAAAACAAATAGGGATGGGACGAGACAGAATTTTCACAAGACGAGCCACGAGATTGGGTCCACGAGATCGAGACGAGACAAGATTTTTAAATAATTTGCATTAATTGTTTCAATTTAGAATTCAAACAAATCAAATTTAAAAAAAGGATTTGGATTATTTATTATTGTTAGTTTATATTCTTTCAGTTTAGCTTTACCTTCCATTATGTGTATCACCTTAGATTTTTATTATTTGAACGATATGAGTTTTGACTGAAATTGATCCGCTCCCCCGTGTGTAGCTCAGACTCCGCCCCCTTCCCCGTGTGTAGCTCAGACTCCGCCCCTTTCTCCTGCTTCACAGCGCTGCTGCTGCTGACAGGGACCAGACACACACAGATGAGGAGACTTTCCTACTTTTTACAGTTATTGATGAAATAGGCCAAAATATCTCTTTGTGGATCTATTTTAAACTATATTTAAGTGTGAAAAACACCGCGCTGTTCCCGCGATGTCCGCGCGTATATTTGACGATTATATATTTTTCGCTCTAACTTTTACAATGTTTAGGACTAATTATCTCTGTCAATATTGGTCCTATCTTTACAAAATAAAAACTGAGACAGAGTTTAGACAGTTTTCTGTCAGAATAAGTCCACTACAAGTCTTTGTGTGGAGGAGAATATTTACTACAGCTGCTCAAAGATACAAAACTTAATTTCATGACCATGGAAAAATCTCGCGAGACAGTTCAGTACGTGTGCGCACAGTATCGTGACAGTTTGATCTCGCCAGATCTCGCGGCACGAGATCTCGTCCCATCCCTAAAAAAAAAACTTAATAATTTCCAGAGATGAGGGTATCTAAGTATTTTTACTCAAGTACTGTACTTAAGTAGTTTTTTGGAGTATCTGTATTTACTTGAGTAAATAGAGATACTGATGACTTTTTACTTTTACATTTTTGGAGAAATAAATGTACTTTCTGCTACCTACATTATAAAAACATGTCTTAGATTTTTTTTTAAACTGTCAATGTTCTGGCTCAAAGTCTTACTTTTGATCCAAACTACACATTTTTTCTGAGAAAATGTTGGTTTTCGATCTTTTGATTCAAAACCCACCACCAAATTATCTATCTATCTATCTATCTATCTATCTATCTATCTATCTATCTATCTATCTATCTATCTATCTATCAATCAATCAATCAATCAATCAATCAATCAATCAATCAATCAATCAATCAATCAATCTATCTATCTATCTATCTATCTATCTGTGATTTTGGACTGTACAAAAATAAACTGCTCTGACTTGACTTGAATGCAGCTAACATCAACTTTGTGTTTTTACTTTTTTACTTAAGTAAATTGACAATGTTTTGTACTTTTACTCAAGCGTCAGCAGTACTTTTACTTTTACCAGAGTCATTTTCCAAACAAGTAACTGTACTTTAACTTACAGTGCTGATATTTACACTTGTTTTGTCGACACATGCGCTGCTCTCTGCCCGGTCTAATCTTCTCTAATCCATCAGGTTTTGGTGCATGTGAAAGATTACACAAGCTTTGAAAAACTCCCATCATAACTGCACTTTTACGTAATAATATAATTTAAAACGTGAGCAGTGAAGTGTCGATAAATAGCTGTCAGTCTGAAGTAGGATAGAGACTTGTTTCCCAGCTGCACGTGTCTGGATCGTTGGATAAAACTCGTCTCTGTAAAGCTGCACTAACGACGTCCTGAGTGAGAGTCGCCCGAGGCAGAAGAGTCAGAGCTGAAGACAAGTCTGGTGTAAAAGAATCAGACAAGATCCCACAAACATGAAGATAACCTGCTCTGAAGTGTTTAATTAGGCTTCAGCAATTGATCTGTGCAATTGAGTTTGAATCGTTGGCAGATTGTCTGTCGTTCCAGTAAAGTGGTTTGTGGTTTGTGAGAGATAAGAGGTGTTCAATAGTGTAAAAATACAGGAAAAACATACACTGTAATTAGAGCTGGGCAATATATCGAATTTTAGATAATATCGTAAATGTTGCACTGCATGAGGCAAATGGTGGTCACACTAGATACTGACTGGTTCTGAGTCCCCAGACCGCCAATAAAGCAAAACAAAATGCACATTTCAGAGTGGGCTTTTATTGTGGGCAGTATAAGGTACACCTGCACTAATCATGATGTCAGATCAGCATCTTGATGTGGCACACCTGTGAGGTGGGATGGATTATCTCAGCAAAGCAGAAGTGCTCACTATCACACATGTAGACAGATTTGTGAACAATGTTTGAGAGAAATGGTAATATTTTGTATCTGGAATGAATTTTAGATCTTTAAGTCCATCTCATGAAAAATGGGAGCAAAAACAAAAGTGTTGCGTTTATATTTTTGTTGAGTGTATTTCATCTTAAATACATCTTAGAAAACAAAGGACTATGTGCGCCTAGAATTAGTAGCATTTGACATGTTTTAAGTAGATTTTGATTGGTTTGAATCTGATTGCCAACAGAACAAGTCTCGTTTTACTTAAATAAAAATGCACACACATTTTAAATTATGAAAAGAATAAAAGATAATAGTCCAAAGAGTTAATAACTAAATGTACTTGTTCTGTTTTATGTAAGACCGTCAAACATGCTCAAATCACGTCAGTCAAACATTTTAAACTGATTAGAATATTTAAGGTTGTTATTTTTTTTCCAGTGTAACTAATTTGAACATAGATTTGAACACGTTTATGTTGAACTGAAAGAGTGTCGTCCAAATATCGTTATCGAGATTCGCCAAAAAAGTATCGAGATATTAATTTTTGTCAATATCGCCCAGCCCTACACTGCAATGTTAAATGACACTGTATTATCTAATTTTAAGTCATTGTAGTCAGATATCTAGTCTTTTCAGGCACAAATGAATAGGTCTTGTTTATGTTATATTATAGTCTCATTATAAACTATTAAGGAAAAGCTAAATTTTGTCTTTATTTTATAAGTAACCTGCAAAAAGTTAGTTTCAAGACAAGTTATAATTGCTTTATGTATTTGTTGTATTTTTATGAACCTGTAGCAGTCTTAAAATTAGGGATGGGACGATTCATTTAAGTCACGATTCGATTCAGTTTTTGATTTTGCAGCCACAACTTTTTGATTTTCTTTGATTTTGTTAGTTTATTTTTTTTTATCTTAAAACACAAAATAAACCATAATAAATTACATTTATAGCAAAGCCACTGTTGTTAGTGCTCAGAACCTGTGTTTTTATAAACATCTGAACAGTAAGTATAGGTTCATCACCATCAGTTGTTAACACAACATAATAATGCACATTAAGTCAAGTCTTGCACAAGTTCACGGTAGAGCTGTGCCATTAATAAAAAATTTGATGATCGAGATCGAATTGAACCGAATCGTCAATTATTTGGTGATGGGTTTTGAATAGAAAGATCGAAAACCAATCTTCTCCAGGTAAAAATGTGTAGTTTGGAGGCAGAATATTCATGTATAGTTTAAAAAAAAATCTAATAAATGGGACCTATTCAAAGTTTTTGTTTCATTCATGATTGGCATTTTGAATTTGTTTTTGAATAGGTTAAACACAATCGAATCGTAAATCAAGATTGATCAATATGAGAAAAAAAATCGCCCAACGGTTTGTTTCTTCAGACATGGTGGCTATTATTATATATTATACAACTATAGTGTGTGTGTAGGTCAGTGGCTGCAGGAGCAAAACTTATCAATTCTGGCTTTTCTATCCCTACAAAAATGTATGTTAGTTATAAATAGACAATATGCTAAATTATCTAACAAACATATCATCATTTGTTTATTAATAATAATGAGCCAATAACACAATTATATAATATAAAAATAATTATGCTTTGGCTGCAGAAAGAGCTGATAAATACCCTCTTTCTAGCATAATTTGATGAGATTTAAACTTTGTAACAATTAACGATGCACAAATCCAATACTGGGATCAGATATTAGTCCAATGATATCAGTTCAGTTGATATCGTGTTTGTGCGTGTATGTAGTAAGACTATTTTCTGGCTGATGTCGACTAGGCATGGGGCAATATTAAAATTTGCACTCACAATTATTGTGACCAAATTAACGATATTATCACAATAATTTACTAAATGTAAAAGTGCACAGATTCAAAATCACTGAAATATTTATTAGTGCACAATATGTCTGTGTTTGAACAATACTTATTGTATTTTGATCCAAGTACAATCAATAATGATTCAAAGTGAACAAATGTTTACAATGTTGAGCAAAAATCTACTAACTTTATCTCAGAGTCATTAATTAACTTTAACACATGAACCTATTGTTTGTTTAACCATAAAACAGCTTCTTACTGGGTTCACAATAATCAGGTTTTAGATTCTCTTATGAAGCCATCTGCTGCTACAATTGCTATTATCGTCACGTACGATTATCACGATTATGAAAAAACGCCACGATTATTTAATTGCTGCCCTTAATTATTGCAATATGTGATAATATTGTATATCGTCCTATCCCTAATGTCGACCCAGATCATCCCAAAATGTTTGAAAGATTCACATGAAGTTGTTTTGAGAAAGAGTTTTGACAATCGTAAAAAATAGGGATGCACCGATCCGATACCTGGATCGGATATTGGTGCCGATCCAGGACATTTTGCTGGATCGGGTATCGGCTCCATGATATCGGTTCAGCCGATATCGTGGCTGTGCCTTTAATTGGACATAATGAGACATTTTACAGGGTGGTGTTGAGCCATATAGCAATTCATAATATTGGGCATTTTATTCAGATTAAGTTGTTAAGTTGTGACTTGCACAATAAACAACAGTTACATAACACAAAATGACCAAATGTATTAAGTTTTTTATAAGAAAAAGAAGCAATTTCAGTCCTTAAACAAGTATCGGTTGATATCGGGTATAACAGAAAAAGCTGGATCGGTGCATCTCTAGTAAAAAAGATATTTTCATTTCCTGCTCTGGTATCGCAATTATCAGCAGATATTTATGGGCAATGTAACAAAATCGGCATCGAAACTGAAAAATCTAGCAATGTTTCCTCATCGTTCGGTTAATTAAAGTGGTATTTTGATCCCTTCCTGCAATTTATCCTGCAACTTGAGCCTGTAATCTGAAATTATGACACAATACTTTGATTCTAAGTAACACAGGTTTTCTATAATTTCACTTAGCCATTTAAAAAATATAGAAAAAGCAATGTAAACCTGTTTGTTTCTAATACAAAATCATTAGAGGTCACTATTTACAGCCTGCAAAGACACAGGGTGACAAAAACCTTGAGGCTGAACATGTGCAGGTTTCTCACACAAACTGCAACACCTCACCATCTCGAGTCCACAAAACTCTGGCACATGTGAGTCTTTGACCCCTGGCTGACCTCTGACACTGAGGCTGTGACCCCGGGACACTCGAGCTTTAAATTTACAATCTCAGAGTTTGAAACCGGCCACATTCTTCAAGCGACTGACCATCTGAACACTTCAAAGCTTCACCCTGAGCTCTGGCACTAAAAACAGCTCTGCAGAGACACATTCTGAATCAGATTACACTATGAGAGACTAGTGCACAGACAGACACTGAGAAAGTTAGACTAATGAGACTGTGAGTGTGAGTAGAAGACATGTCTGCTCAGTTATGCGTGTACTGAATGTCTGCTCATGGGAGGAATGTCGTGTTTTCAGTGTTCAGCCATTCCAAAGGGAAGAATCATGAAACACTTGACAGGAAAATGTTGAGTGTCTTGTTCTGGTGAAGCTGAGACATGCACATGTATAAAACACTGTAACTATTATTGTGTAGCTCCAAACAACTGGATGTAAGAAGGATTATGTGTTTACACTGTGTATTTGTTCTGGCCTTGGATGAACTGTGTCCTTCCTCTTTCTACAAATATGTGTAAGTGTAGAGTCTACAGAGATGTAACTTTATCTTCTCCTCTAATTAAGATAAACACAGACTTTATATATCAGATGTCTATGATTATAATAAACATAGATTCCTCTGGGGAGTGTCAGAGAAAAGCTCTTGTGTCTTACTTGCTCTGGAAAGCCGCGGAGACTCCAGATCCAGAGGCTCTATGGACCTGATCTGAGTGGGACCCACTCGGGGCACATGGTTCTGGTCCAGCCGAAAGCAGCCGGCCTCTGGACCCGCGGAGGGTCGCTCCAGACTCCTGCCGGGCCTTTCTGCTCCGTACCGCGGTGGTGGAGGAGCACATGCGGGGTACACGGTCACCTCCTCCGGCCTGCTGTGGAGCTGGTGGTGCTGGGTGTTGGTCAAGTTGCTCGGACCGAGCGGGCGAACCTTGTTCTCTGTCCCGGGGGCTGGGGCGCCTTTGCGGGGCTGTTTTGTAGCGGGCTGAGGGTGAACTGTGGCCTGGACCTTCACGTGGTTCTCCGGGTTGAGCATTGAGTAGCGCAGACCCGCCACAAAGCGCTCGAAGGAGAGACATCCGTGCGGCGGTGTGACCCTCCGCAGACAGCCCAGCACCCCGCGGGCAGGTCCCGGGTGTCTGCGCCCTGCCAGCGGCTCTCTATCTCCGAGATGTGCACGAAGCCCCGGCCGCTGTCATCCAGGATGTCAAACAGAGTCCTGAGGCTGTGGAGGAAGGCTTTGGGCAGTCCGTCTGTGCAGTAATCACTCTCTTTGAACGGGATTTTAGCAGCTTTTCCCTGGATCACCTCTCTCCTGGGCCCCGCTCTGCCGTACAGTCCCGACCCATTCATTTTCAGGTTCTGGTTGCGGTCCGTGGCGGTTAAAGCCATGAGGAAGTAGAAAAGTGTCCTGCTAAAGTTAAAAACAATAAGAGCACACTTTACTCTTCTTCTGAGCTCGTTTGTGTCGCTGCTCTCATGTCTCTGCTCAGTGTCACTCTGTCTGTGTGTTTCAGTGTGTTGTTGTACTTTTCATACTTTCCTTTTTCCCTCAAGCCCCGCCCCTTCAAACCGCCGAGCAGCGAGCACACTGATTGGCTGAGACTCGCACGAGCTCCGCGTGGATTGGCTCAGACCTGGACCAGGCTCCAGTTTGAGTTGTGCTTTTGTTATTACTAACTTGGGACGTTATTCATAAAGCCTGGATATGATCCTCTTGTGTCTCATCAATGAAAACCGGCTGGACCGCTTATTTAAAGTGAAATAATGAAATACTAACCCATTTAACCGACCTGAACGCCCAAGTTTATGTTTCACGTTCATTATGAAGATGTAATAGAGCAAGAACAGGTTTATTTAGTTAAAGTGTAACTACTTTATGTCACTGCACAGTCAACTGCACAATGGAACAGAAATCTATAACATAGGCATTATTGTGAGCGTAGGTGTGTTTTAAGACAAAATATATAACATATATAGGCCTATAGCTAAAACAGACTCCAGCATGTTTCTCTTTACACTGCAAAACATTATTGTCTAGTAGTCTCAGTTAAAACTACTAGAATATTCATCTTAATTTTAGTTATTTTAGCCAGATTATAATACAAAAGTTAAAAGCTGCTGCATATTTCACTTGTTTCAAAACATTTCTTCCTATTGAAACAGGGGGAGAAACACATCGAAACAAAGTTAAATTATCCAGATCCAACAAGTAAAAACAATAAATTAAAATCTATCAGGTCTATTTTGCCCTTTGTCTTAGCCTTGGTCTAAGTACTCCTCTGTTGGCCACTAGTGGCTCTCTCCAGGCTCTATACTCTGTCAGTGTAGAAGGTGCAGCTTCAGCCAGATGTGGGGGTGCAATTTCCTTCAGTGAACCTTATGTAAAGGAAAAGACACATTTTTAGACAAAGTTGTTGAAGTCTGTCATATGAATAGACTTTCACCAAATAGATTTCTATTATTACACTTTTTTTCCCAAACTGAAGCTGCTGCTACAGTTCACTTTTGCCTGTGATCTTAATGCAGCTGCTCACTGGTCACAGGCGTGACATAGCTCAGGTTCACTGAAGGAAATTGCACCTCCACATCTGGCTGAAGCTATACCTTCTACTCTGACAGTGTATAGCGAGAGAGCCACTAGTGGCCAACAGAGGAATACTTAAGACCAAGGCTAAGACAAAGGGCAAAATAGACCTGTATATTTCAAGACATTCTAGAAAATCAAAATATTTTGTTCTGCAGTATATTCTTCTTTTATTTCATTGATTTGGCTTTGAGGCTTGTGTTTGTTCTTGTATTCTTAATATACACCATTGACACAATAATAAATAAATACAAATGCAATAATGAGAATTTCTCATACCAGTGAATGTGGATCGGCCCTTTGCCACTAGTCTGTATTCGAATATGGCCCTCGGCAAAAAATAATTGCCCAACCGAGGAAGAAAAAGAAAAGGAAATTTTAGTTTTAGGCCTAGCACGTTTCATACAGAAACTGCAACACTACAGGTGAAAAGAAATAGAAGAAACGTGAGAAGAAAAGAATACACGTTTTTCCATGTAATGTTTTAGAAACATGTGAAAATTGGCCAATTTGTAGATGCTAAATCTAAAAATGGACAGATCTGAGTTCATGTTTTCTGTAATTTTGTAAAGACATTTCAGATACAAAAGTTTTTACAGTTGGCATTATGAATATCTTACTGCATAGTTTTTGAGTGAACTTGATTTGATTGAGAATTTTCACACAAAACAAATACATTTTTAGACTAAAAAATTTCATAACTAGAAGTTTTAGACTAAAAGAGTTAGATATCAACAAAAATGGTTAAAAACTAGGAAGCTACATTATAGAGGGATTGTTTATCAACACAGGAGATGTGCGCACGCCTGGAATGAAGAAAGAGCTGCCGCTGATTGACACAAGCTGTAGCAGCAACACTAGCCAGCGCTGTTGTCAGCTAACTACAAGAGTTTAAAACTGTGTGAAAACAAAAGTTGTGCTGCTAAATCAACATTTGTGAATGAAGTCTGCCTTTACAACACATACACGTTACATTCAGGTGAATGAAAAAACACTGTTTCAAGCTCAGGAGACAAACGTCTGTCAGACCTGTTCAGACCTGATCAAAACAGCAGCTCTAGTTTGTTGTTTTAATCAAAGACGTTTCTCCAGCCAACTAGATGGACAGTGTCTCTTTCTGCAGATGCACAGTTACGCCGACCTATAATCTGGAACAATTTATCGTTTTGTGATATATCGTAATACAATTTGCTGTATCATAAAATTTTCACAAACAATCAGCTCCAAAGTGACGTGACAGAAAAGACTCAGCCATTCATTTGATTTAAACTGTAATTTTAATCAGCTTCACCTTTGTATTTCTTTTGCAGCATCGTAGTTTTAATAATACTGAACCATAAATCTGTTTTGCAACACACACTGACTTTATTACATGTTATTGTCAAAACATTGCATTGTTTAATTAAGATCAAGCCACATTATTCTTTTGTATCGTATCGTGACAAAAGCGTGTGGTCCTAGCCTTATTATTTTAGAAAACATTATTTGAAATATATCAACGAGCTCCATAAAGAAGAATGAAGCAGCAACACATTTTCAGGAGCAGATTGAACCATGAAAGCCTGGAGCAAACTGGAAGAAAACAAACAATAAAACACTTTTTTTTGTCTTATGTTTCTTTATTGACGTCACACAATGGTCCGAGCTGTTCCTGTTCCTGCAGCCGCCCGATCCCAGTTTCCATGTTTATCCAGAGAACGTGCCCAGACCTGCTTCGGTTCTCAACTTTAACTCCGCTGAAGACGTGTTGAAAGCAGTGGAAGGGCTTGTCCCGCTGTCACAATGGACTGTTGTTTATCGCCTCTCGCTCTGTTTCCTGTCCTGAGCGTTCACAAACATGTTTTCAGGAGACATGTTAGGTTGACCAGGTGTCTTCTTTTTACCTGCGACAACGCCCTTTTGTCCAATCCCAGCAAATGTATCCAAAACTATTGACATGATCCAGTTTTACACTATTTTGATACTCAGCAGCAGTAAATAAGAGAATATATTGTTGTTTCTTAGTTGAAAAATAAAAGGATGGGTAAATAAATGTCATAAAATACATTTAAAAACATTTCCTAAAACCAAGTTCTCAGTACAATGTATCTGAATCAAAGGTGGTGCTTTAGGAGAGTGTGTTGTGCAATCTGATGACTCGAGGGACAAAGGATTTTTTTGAGTCTGTGGCGCAACGCTGGGACAACAGTCTGAAAAATGTAACACTGTGAGTTACTTTGAGCTAATCACACATTTGTTAAGACATTGTACTTACTAATCTTGTTACATTTACACTTGATACAGATTAAAATGTGATGTCACAACACATTTTCCTCAAAATATTTTAATCACCTTTAAGCCAACAGACAGTGTTTTAGTGTTTTGGCCCTGAAGTGTCGTTTTCAATAGAAAATAAAAGTACTCAACTTATATGCAAGTAACTTAAGTTACTCAGGTTGTAACTAGTAATATATTATCAACATTTGTATTTATTTATTTATTTATTTATTTATTTATTTATTTATTTATTTGTTTATTTATTTATTTATTTATTTATTTATTTATTTATTTATTTATTTATTTATTTATTTAAAGGACAATGTGCAGTTATATTAAAAAGATGGCTGCACCAGATTTAGCAGCAAGTTAATTTCAATCTGTAGTCCTTTTGATAAGTAGTACACTACTGGGGAATATACTACAGTAAGTAGTTACTTTTGTAATGAGTTACACTGAAAATGTAAATGGTCTATTTATATAGTGCTTTTCTACCTTTCCAGGAACTCAAAGCGCTTTACAATCTAGTATCCACTCACCCAGTGTACACAGTCACTGAGGCAGTGTGGGTTAAGTGTCTTGCCCAAGGACACAACGACAATCTACTCCTGTCATCTCACTGTGGCACCTGGTGTTCTAATGGTCTCCCATCCAAGAACTAACCAGGCCTTATCTTGCTTAGCTTCTGAGATCTGACAGGTTCAGGCTTTCACAAACAGGTATGGCCACGAAAATGTGATGCGTGTCCTGTAACATGATTGGTTAATAAGTTAACACAAATATGTTCTATGCGTCCTGCAATGTGATTGTTTTTATAATGTATATTAAAATATGATTGTTTTTATATCTTATAATGTGATTGGTGTTATGCTTTATACATAAAATTAACATGTGTTAAAACAGCCCTAACACAAGAACTGTGTAAAAATGTAACACATCTGTTTTAAGAGTGTACCTGTAAATAAATGTAGATCATTCTGAATGATCAGGAGGCACTGAGATACAGTTCAGTTATTTACTGTATATTGCATCCTGTCATTGTTTCTGAGCAGTGCAGCATACGGTTAGCTGTAGGCTATATCTGATGTTAAACCAAGCAAAAACACCACGAAATAACATCAATTAAGTCATGTCAAGTAAATTGTCTCAAGTCAAATCAAGTCTGAAATCAAGCAAAGAACAAGTCAAGGATCATGAGCCAAGTAAGTCACTAATTCATAAAAAATGTGACAAAACCTCTGGAAAATTAAGTTGAATGGCCTCAAGATGCAGCCTTTTCACCATTTTATCATAACTTCCAATCCTATTCTTGGTGTGTCTCTGTAATTCAGCATATCTGGTCACCCACGTGCATCTCTCCAACATGTAATCCACCTGACCTTCTACAATAAACCAGTTGCTGTGCTTAACTAGTTTTTGTGGTGATTGATTTTGACTGGAGGCAGTAAACAAGAGTCAATAGGCTAATTTAAAACGATCGACCTTGTGTGTGGGCCGGACATTTTCCATATGTGATCTTTCCCTGCTTGTAATTTTACTTATGTAGTCTTTATGTTATCAGTGATGTAAATGACATTGTGATGACAAATGAGGCAATTTGCTGAAAGAAATCACATTCCTCTGCTAAAGCTGCATGATTAATGTAGTACAAACATTAGACAACAGTTGTACTTGTACATTAAACATGAACATTCATCTTGGTTTACATATTATATTATGTAGAAGTTTTACTGTTTGTGTTACAGAGGTTAAATCCAGTGGTGGTCAAAGTATTTGAATGGGCTACTTGAGAGAAAGTAAAGGAGTTACTTTCTCTCAAAGCCCATTTCTTTCAAGTAGGGTTTTTAATATTTCAGTGTTAGTGCGTACACTGAAATATTAAAAACCCTAAATTACAACAAAGTGTGGCATCGCACAGATCTTTTTAGTGAGTCTGAAATGACACAGCTGAATAAATCAAGTCTCTGCAGTGAGCATCATGCTTTAATTAACAAGAGTTTGTACAGTACTTTTTCTTCGAACATAGTAAGCAGAAAGCATTACTTGTCATTCAAATGAAGTGAAAGAATTAGGTACTCTTCTAATTTAATTTAATTTAATTTAATTGACTTTTATTTAACCAGGGAAGTGAGATTCAGAATCTCGTTTGCAGGGGAGCCTGGGGAAGGGTCAGGGGAGGCATTAGTGGACATGTTTTTAGTTACAGGATGAAACCGGAGTACCTGGAGGAAACCTACGCAGACACGGGGAGAACATGCAAACTCCACATAGAAAGGCCCCGGGTCGACTGGGGTTGAACCCAGAACCTTCTTGCTATGAGGCCAGAGCGCTAAACGCTCGCCACCGCGTTATTAATCAGATTCTCAATAACTTTACTACAGGAGTTAAAGCCCATAATTTTCTTATTTTGTCTGGTTAATAGTCTTTGTGATAAATATTTATCATAGTTTTACAGCTGTTAAGTTGCAAATTATGAAGAAATTAACAAATAAAAGTTGAAAATTACAGGAAGTAATCTGAGATCTAAAACAGCACCAAAAAATGGAAAGATGTATTTACACAAAACTGACACAGTTTCCTGGAGTTTAAGCTTCACAAAATATTATCATTTGTCAAATCATATCTGTGTCATTTATGTGGGTTTTGATCACATTTACAATGCGGTTGCCAGGTAACCGTTGTGGGTTCCTCTCTACATACTGTACAAACCTCCAAAAAACAGCCAATCTAAGTGAAAACAAGCAAAATATTTGATGAAATCTTAAATATAATCGTGTTCACTGTGTTTTACTCAAAAAATGGTCTGACCTGTGGGCTTTAAAGTGCACATGACAGGTTGAACTACTCATTTCGCAAAGTTAAGATGATTAGATTTAAGATTTCCCTAAACATTGCACCAGTTTAGCCATTCTGGTGATGTAATGTATCATTTTAGAACTTTTTTTTATTTTTTAACATATTTTCAAACTTTTCTTCACAAATTGTATTCTTGATTTATAATGTATCATTTATATTTACTACTAGTGTGTTTCTACTAAATTAAACAAAAATGCTGAAAACCTGTCTCACACAATTGTAGGTATATTTACTGCAGGCTTGGACAATTTCAGATACTGTATATTGCCAAAACAGTTCCGGATCATAAGATTTACTGACCATCTCTGCTTAAATCAGGTTTGCCCATCGCTAAAACATCTAATTCAAACATTAGAGTATTGCTGCATTGAGCCTCCTCCAGCCTTTCCTGTAACATGAGTGTTGTAAACTGTGTCAAAGGTAAATGTTAGCTTGACTATTGGACGTGTCCCTGACTCACAGCTCTTCTCAACAAACACTGGAGAAAGAGAAAACTGTGATGTTGTGTCACATTAAGTAGATTTAATTTAATCTGTGACAATACTGAGAAAAAAATATATAGCTACTTTTGAAATCCTCTTTTAAATAACACTCTTTCTTCATGTGTATTCTATATTATTCTATATGTTTCAGGCTGTAAAAACTAACCTTTATGGTCATTCATTTCAGGCTTAAAGCTGCTTCTCAAAGGTTCTTTTGTTTTGTTGCTGTTCTATATTTCTCTGAGTCTTTTCTCTAAGCCCAGTTATTGCAGCTCTGTAGTCCTGTTACATAAACACTAATACTCTTTTGTTTTGTAGATTAGCTCGATGTTTCTCAGACTGTTACAGCCAGTTAAACGCAGATTACTCTTCACCTCTAGTGTACTTTACTGAAATCTTTTGCTGTTCATTTCTTAAAGGGAATCGATTGCGTTTTTTTTCTATTTAGGAATAAACACTAATAATTGTAAAACACAAAATCAAAAAAACAGCTCAGAAATAGAAAGAGGTCTATTTACTTCCTGTGCAAAACTGCAGAACTGATAAACCTCGCCTCGTCAGTTTAAGATTTTAATGTAACAAGCAGAAGATTTTAAATGTGTAATTTTCATTTATGTAAAGTGGTATTTTTGACTATTTATTTTGAACCTTACATGTTTTACTATGAGTCTGAATATTTTAAATATCTCAATTAAATACAGACAAGTGGGTGGGGATAGGTGGTAGGTGAAAACAGAGCTTTTCTGAGCTCTCAATCATCAAGTGCAGGACAATAGAAGATTACTCAAACATGCAGGAATCATTCTTAATAAAACCAGGTTTGAATCAGAGCAAGTTCCATAATAGATCAAATTAAAGGTGGGGTAGGTAATTTTCAATCTGACAATTTCCTCGACTAAATCTTTCAACACATGCGGTTAATATCGACATGTATTCCTTTTTAGTTGCAATTAGAGCTTAAAAACACTTCTTACAAACAGCAAAACGAAACTGGGGAGGACCAGCCAAGCTCAGCCAATCAGAGTGCTGCATTCAGCTCCTGATTAGATCAAAAAGTCTTTTTTATTCAACTCAGACAGTTCTCAGTGGTCTCATTTTTTCCCAAAGTGCAGCATTTACAATCTATGTTTTTGTGGAAAACATAAAGGTTACTAGATTAAAACTAAGAAAAGTTAATTACTCCAACTTTAAAGTGAAAAGATTATTGAAAACAACTTTTCTGAGTTTAGACCATGCTAAGTGTTCCTTCATCATCTGTATATGTATTGATTCATGCACGTAGAGGTTAAAATAGTTGTGTAGCCATAAAAAAGTAATTTTAAATTGTCGCTCACAACAAATTTTGCGTTACACATCAGTAATTTACTTTATAGCTAATAATATGAAAAAATACAACATGTCTTCCTTAAATTCAGGTGGCAACTAAAAACTAAAAATTTTCTCCGCTGGTATGTGCTGTATTTTGCTGATAGAACCACTGTATTCAATAAATATAAACATGTAATTTGAGCCGGTAGTGCTCACAACACTCCACACAGAGACTGTTTTTTGGCTCCATCTCAGCAGCATCCAGATCATCTCAGGCTCAGCAGATAAACCCTGATCTCATCTCTCACTCTCACGTGAACGTTCAGAAGGTTAGGCTGCAAATGTTACGCAATAATTCACACGTAAACGTCAATCCAACATGACTTTATTTGTACAGGGAATTATAATGGTATTTTCTGAGCAAAACTAAGTGAAGAATGAGATTGTTAATGTTAATGTCTCACTGTTTTATTTTCCTGTATGTACTGTATTTATAGTATATAGCAAAAGGCTAAAGCCACCTGTCATATTTGGAACCATTGGGCCTTTCTTTGTATTGACTGTATATACTTAGTGCTATTACATGTTTTGCAAGTTATAACGTAAATGTATAAATAACAGTTTTCAAAGTGCTTCACAAATCCTAATATAAAACAATCGTTCTTACTCCATCACATCTCCGTATTTTGTCTTTGAAGATCCAGCTTCGTCCGTTGGTTTTGCACTGAAAAACACAAATTCAACAAAGAGTTATTATCATCGAGATGAAACATTTACATTTAACTCTAAAGAGCAGGGTTGTCCAAACACTTTTCATCAAGGGCTACATGTTGAAACACAGACTAAACCTGGGCTAATTAAAGTGGACATGTAATAAAAAACTGAGTTAAGTACACAAACATCAGAGCAGTGCGTCTGTACATCTGAGAGTCGCACAAGTGTGAGAAAAGAATCCGTAAAGAGTTTATTTTTGTTTGCGGTCGCATCGGTCTGAAATAACGTGAATCTACGCAACTTTGGACAAATATGGACTGCAGTGGACTGTAGTAGACTTTGAAGAGGTACATTTCTCAAAACTCAGTGTAAAATGCATTACTTTTTGCTACTTGGACGAATTCTTGAGGTGATCTAAGGTAAAAAAGTTTATCTGAAGGCCACATTTGGCCCCCGGGCCATAGTTTGGACATGCCTGCTACTGAGGTGTTGCTTCTTTTATTATGGAAAATGCTTCTCTACATTCTAATTTAATGGCAAAAGTTTGATAAGAACACCTGATAAAATGGGTTTCCCTCTGGCAGCGTTTGTTTAAAAGAAGTTTAATAAAAAAGTTTTTCTGCTGTCATGGCAACAGTGAAGACTGCTAACTACGACTGGAAATTTTAATTATTCTAATGTTCCACAACAAATAATTCACTTATCAAACTCATTTAAAAAAATTTAAAAACTCTGTGTCAGTGAGAAATGTGAGAAAATACAAAAGTGCTCTTGTTGTTTTTCTACCTCATATTGTCTTATTTTATATCAATACAAACTCAATATTCAGCAGTAGTTGTGGTTATATATTTAGTTGTGGTTTTATATTTATTATCAGTCTGAAGCTGCTTTTGGCTCTTACAGGAAAAAGTGTAATTCTTCTGTTGACTCTCATCCATTTTGCCACTCCACTGCTGACACTTAGAATGCTGTGACATCGTCTGGATAACTTCTGTTGCTTCAGTACAAACCTTGTGGAGGTGATCTGTCTGGGACTTTCCCCGTCTCGAGAAGCAGCCATAGATCTGAACATTTCTGTGTTTCCCATCGAGTCACCGAGTAAACTGCCGACCGACGACAAGACTGAAAGAAGAACAACATTTATACAGGGTTTAGCTTCATCTTTACCTTCAGCAATAACGATTCTGTTTAATAAAGTGAGGCCCTACATTCACATACCGACTGAAATCAGCAGGTTTCCACTGAAGAGAATAAGGAAGTTTTGATTTAAAGAGCTCTCTGGGCACCAAAAAGGCCAAGTGCACTGGAAATGTAAAGAAATAATAAAATAAAAACTCAATCAATAACCGATATATTTAAAAATCAGAATGTACTGTACTGTAGCACATTACTTCCTCTACAGACTAAGATATGAAAGATCAAATTTGCTCTAAACTAAAAAAATTGTTAAACCGCACATGAAAAAGTAACTTGTTTTTTGAGAAATCAATATATTTCTGTATATTTAGTGTTTCTAAAAAAAAAAAAAAAAAGTATTTGTACAACAAAAATCCATTAAAAATTTAATTCTAAAAATAGGGTCTTGAATTTGATGCCAATAATAATCTCAGATAGTGGGCTGGACCTGTGTAACAATACTTACTATTGGGGGAAAATAGTCAAAATATAAATGTCCTATCATTATTTGTAGTCAGATTAGCTCCAAAAACCTGCAATATTATTGTCGTGGCTTAAAGCAGTGACTCCAACCTCCACCAGGATCCTTGTCACTGTTAAAAGTAGGAGTTCAAAAAGGTTTTTGTTATTTATACTGAGAGATTGCGCCAGTTTTTGTTTCTTGTGGCTAGAAGTAACAGTAATTACAGAGATATTACATCAACCAGATCAACAAATCTCCAATCTGACAGTCTACTATATTTGAGTATAAACACGGGGATGAGCGTGCAACTGGAGATGCAGAAAAAGCTGCGACTGATTGACACAAACTGTGCAGCAACACTAGCCAGCGCTGTTGTCAGCTGACTGAAGAGTTTATCACTGTGAGAAAACACTGTGTCTCAAGCTTTAAAACAGCTAGCTCTTGTCTTGTTTTGTTGTTTTAATCAAAAGTTTAGCTAACTAGACAGACATTGTCTCTTTGTGCAGGTGACATGTGCAGTGGAGCGGAAAATGACGTCGACCAAAGATACTTCTAGAGAGGGGTGTCTAACTCATTTTGTGGTTGACTTCGAAGGGATGGTTGTAACTAAAATAATCTTACTAATCTTTGACATGACTACAAATAATAGTTGTAAATTGACTGAATATACATCTGCATTAGTTTGTAAAATGACTTAAGTTTCAGACAAATCATTTCATTAGGTTAAAGGGGACCTATTGTGTCAAGTTTTTAACCTTGTTATATTGGCCTCCCTTCACCATTAGTTTACTCAAAGTTATATTTGAATTGATTCCTGCATGTTGGAGTAATCTTGTTTTGTTCTTTAGCTGCAGCTCATGTGCTCAGAAATCCCCGTTCTCACCTACCACCTATCCCCTCCCACTTGTCTGTATTTACTTGATATATTTAAAAAGATTAATTAATTTCAAAAGTGAAGCATTTACAGTTCAAAACTGTCCATAGCCACTTTCCAACAATAATAATTTGTTATTTAAAATCTGTTGCTTTTTACAGTTACCTTTCAAAATGAAGAGGCGGGGCTTATCAGTTCTGCAGTTTTGAACAGGAAGTCAATAGAACTGTTTCTATTGTTAAGTTGTTTTAGATCAACTTTGTGTTTTACAATGAACAAAACTGATCTGCAGATATTCTAGTTTCTTACTAAATTGTTTGGCCTCTTTAAGACACCCAGATTATTCCTGGCACTAATACAAAATTAAAGCTAACCTTATAGGACCTTGAGGCCCATATGAAATGAGGTGGAGGGCCGCATCTGGCCCCCGGGCCTTGAGTTTGACACAAGTGCTTTAGAGGCTGAATTTATGTTTTAAGATATAATAACGCTCTGAGGTCAGATAATGGGCAAGAGACAGTTTTTCCTAATGATAACTTTGCCATTGAATATTGTTTATGCTTTAAGAAAATTAGTGTCAGTTCCATTGACATATGACTCAAAACTATGACAAACATTTTCCACAGGGACATCCACACCAAAGAAAGTAATTACAACAAAAACATTGACTAATATTTGGCAGCTGCTCATTTTGAACCACGCAACTGTTCTTTTACTTCAGACACATACTGTACATGTTTAATAATGAAAATACTAATAATAACTCACCTAAAATGAAGGTCCCTGTCCTTTCATAAAAGCGTGAGACTGACAGGCAGCGTATCTCTGCAGACCCTGAAATAACAACAATAATTCAACATAAAATGACAAACACCAGTAAATAAAGTGAAAGTGAAGCAGAAATGACCTGTGTCTAGCCTGAGAGAGGTGAACTTGTGCAAACTTGTGTCATTCAGAGGTGATAAAATGCAGGAAAAAGATCGAAACTTACAGGATGTTTGCTGCCAACGCGTCGTCCACCTTTCTTATGCCGAGATTGACCATTTTTAAGTTAAATGCATTTCTGTCAGTGTCCCTCAGATCATGTTCGTTTGTCTTCCGTGTTATTGTTGTTATAAAACGAGTGTTACGAGAGAGAAAAGGTTGTGGTGAGTCTCCGACGCCCACTACTGGTCAGGCGGCCGTACTGCAGCTGCTTCTACTATTTCAGTCAACAGTGAAAGACATTATGCAAATATTACTCTTTTTGTTTGTTTGTTTTTAGTCATGTCCTAACATTGTTTTTCTTTTATCAAACACAGCTGGAGTTTCTGTCTGTGAGATACTAGTCTTTCCCTACTGACCTCAGAAAATACTGACCTGAATTTGCAGTTCAAAAGTATCTCTTGATCTTCAGCTCTTTTTTAAGTTAATCAATCATTCAAAGTAACTGTTGACTAGCAGCTTTCTGCACAATTAAAATATCAGACAAGATTGGCTTGATTATTTCCACTATGTAATGTACTTTGCGTAAGTGTTGGGCAAGTTTAGCCTATAGATTAGCTATATGTTATAAGGAAACATGTAATATTTTTGTATTACAATAGCCTATTACTGTCTGAAAAATCTATCCCTGAGTTACAATACTGTGAGTTACATTGAGTTATTTGAGCTGATCACACATTTGTTAAGACACCGCACAACACTTTTCCTGTCACATTTAATCCTGAAGTGTTGTTTTCAATTATAGAATATCAATGTGATTAATCTATGTGCAAGTAACTTGGGTTATAGATTGTAACTATATATTGTCAATGTTTTTGTAAGTAAGGAGTTATGCTAAATTACTAAAAAAGGGGATTTTATTACCTTATCTAGTTAATCAGTTTAGGAAACATTGCTGTTGTGTGCTTTAAACAATTTTTTTAGTTCTAATTCACAAGAACCATATGTGTTTCCCAACCAGGCTTTTACGTGAGGGTACTTGGAATGATCGCATGATAGATAAAAGAAAGATAGAATTGCAAGTAATGTGAAAAATGTTATTTGCAGCACATTTTACATGTTAAAGATATAATTTCCACACTGCAAACACAAATTAGGTTTTAAATCGGACTAATTATTCTCATAAAACTTTTAGCATGTGGTTAATATCAACAACATATAGTCATCTTGGTTGCAATTATGACTTATAAAGTTGTTTTTACTAACACCAAAGGGAAACAGGAGAGGACCACTCAAGCTCAGCCAATCAGAGAGCTGCATTCGGCTCCTGATGAGAACTAAAAGTCTTTATTAATCAATTCAGACCGGACGCAGTGGTCTCATTTGTTCACAATGTGCTGCATTTATCATAGACTTTCTAGTGAAAAACACAAAGTTTAATATTTTGCAAGTAAAAAACTTAGCTATCCCAACTTTAAGACACGGACTATATTAAAACAATAAATACAATGGTTATAAATGAAATATGAGTAAAGATAAACAACCCCTAAAACAACATGACATGGGGCATATGTGTCAAACACAAGCCTGGGGGCTGGATGCTGCCCTCCACTTAATTTTATGTGACTCTCTTGGTCTTGTAAAATTTAGTTTTAATCTTACAATACCACTAAACATAGTATGGGTGTCTTAATAAAATGATTTATATGAAATTGAAAATGTATTGCATTTTATATGCTTACGCAAATGTAGATGCAGTATTTGTAACTTCAATAAAACATGCAAAACCAAATGCAGAGACAATGTTGTTTGTCAAAGAGCACAAGGTTTATTGCAGTCATCACCGGCCCCAAACCTTAAAGCCATTGTGGCCCTTGGTGGAAATGAGTTTGACACCCCGATGGTGGGCACTGCGTGTGCGAGATCATGGGTACTCTAAACGAAAAAGATTGGGAACCACTGCTATGACAAATGTAAATCAGTCATTTAAAGGTGATTTTATTATGACATTTTGTTAAGCACAAGCACAGAGATACTTGTGCCAGATTCTAGCTAATTTCCATCTGTAGTCCTGGGGGCGTCATTACTGAACATGTTTTTAGTAGTAGGGGAAACCAGAGTATGCAGAAGAAACTTACACAGACACAGGGAAAATAAGTGAACTTCACATAGAAAGACCTTGGCCTGCTGGGAGTTGAACAGAACCTTTGTGCTAAGACCAGAGCGCTAACCGCTGCACCACCCGCGCCTTGCAATGATATACATTTTTTTCACACAATTGATCTGCCTCTACAATGTAAAGCAGGTTTTAAATTCTTCTATTTTGTTAGTTCCAAAGTCACTACATGACAATTTTGAACCCTATATTTTTATTCAGTAATTGTAAGTATATATAGACAACTTGGTCCCAGTAAAGTTCGTTCCTCTGGTCACTTTTAGCAGCACTTGTCCTGTGGGAATCTCTCATCACTGACTTTAAAAGGATACACATTACACAGACGTGCCAGATGGATGAAATCCAGTCACTGAGACACAAATTCCACTTTAAGCTTTGGTTACAATGTCGTTAGAACATCTGCTGCTATATTTGTTCAAAACGCTGGGCCTTTTGGGGTCAATGGGAAATTCCACCACGTTTATTCCATCATAAAAATAGACCTAACTTATTCAAAATACTTTTCCTCAATAAAATGTTAAAATAGCCTAGAAGTTATGCATTACAGATGACTAAACATCATTCTAAATGTCAGCAGTGAGTAGCAAAAATGCACAAGAATCAATCGTGAGAAAGTAGGCCACATTTCCAACTGTAAAAACAAAAAAGGGGGAAAGCAGCGATAAGTCACTGATAACAAATACAACCACTTTTCAGCTCTGCTAAAAATGAGTTTGTATCTGGCATGTAAAGAGAACATTTTGTAACAGTAGCAGAAAACCAGATAAACATCGGGAACACTTCTGCTTCTTTCATATTTCTCACTGACAAAGTTTGATGAGGAAGTTATTCATTCAGCTGTGCTTAGCAAACAAGCTAACTATACATACACTCCACTGTGGGCAAGTATTTTTCTCCGAGGGCCATATTTGAATCCAGATTAGTGACAAAAGGCCCGACCACAATTATTGATATAAGAATTTGTTATTCTTGCAAGCACGTTTTTATATTTAAAAATTGTCTAATTATACTGTTTGTGTCCTTTCATTGTGTATTTAGAACACAAGTGCAAAAAAATGCTCCGTAGCCAATTACACTCAAATAAAATATATACTGGACTGTAATTCTAGAAATCTGGATTTTAATCTTTATTTTTTGTGGTTTGCGTGTTTTAGTTGGTGAACCTTACCTAGATTGTTTAACTTGTTTCAATGTGTTTCTGTCTTATTTAAATAGATTTAAACATTTGATTGCAGCTAAAATAACTTGTAAACAGTCATAAATGTCTTGAAACAAGTGAAATATACAGCCAACATTAATATTTGTAATTTTATTGTAACCTGACTCAAATTAAGATGAATATTCTGAATTCATTTTAACCTAGACAAGTTAGCAATGCTTTGTAGTATAGTGTAGTGTACTGTAATGCTTGTTCTCAAAAACATGATGGGGCCTGATTAAAACAGGGGGAGGGCCGCATTTGGCCCCTGGGTCGCAGTTTGCCCAAGTCTGCTCTGTACAGAAGTTATTACATTTTGTTGCATAGTTGATTTCTGCAAAACAAATATTCCATAAATTGTAACAATGCCAGTAACAATGTTTCTGTAGAGGTTGAGAGGTTAAATTTAAGACTTTTAAACAGATTTTTAAAGCTCACAAAACATACAAATTTAGATTACGACCAAATTAAAACCTACTTCTAATGCTCCTTTTTTTCGAGAGAACTTCTCAAGATTTACAGTAATACTCATAAAAAATCTAATGAGTTAACACAAAAGAATCCAACAGTAAAAGAAAAACACCATTTGTGTTGAATTATTAGTTTAGTTTAAATTTTTGGGTAAAGGAGCCCAACAGTGGAAGATCGCCCTGGTTCCGGAAGTATTTTGCCCCATGTTAAAGTGCCATAGGCTTTTCGAAAAATTCAAATATTAAGAGTTTAAAGACATATTGTGGGCTAACCAGCTATGTGCTAACTCAGATCCACAGCGCGGTTGTTTTCAGTCTAAAAAGCACAACTATAAACTTAATATCAGCAAAATGCCGTAATAACTTCTTGGTTTATAAAGCTGAAGAAACAGTTTTTAAACAAAAATGTAGGTCTTATGCTCCTGACTCACCACATAGCTGCTTAGCCCCGAGGACGTTTCCAAACTTCTAATATAATTTTTTATCTAATGCCCTATGGCAATTTAACATGGCGTCCGAGATTTGGAACCAGCAAGTGGGCGGTCACTGTTGAGCTCCATTGGTAAATATTCTGACAAAGAATATTTAAACACTACTTCTGAGAACATTAGTGTGAAATAGATCAGAATATGAAGATTCCTTTATCAAAAATTTACGAACTGTGCGAACAAAAAAAAAAAGTTTAGCAATTGTAAGACTTTTTAAGGCCCTTTTTTAACGACTCTAACGGCATTAGGGAATCTGGAGTACCAATCACATTTCTCAGGGTGTTCTCTAATTTTCCTAGGCTTAGTCAACAACAATTTTTAAGGCCGAACCCTGGAACTATTAATCCACTGTTTTATCCTAAAAACACTAATATATCATCTACTCTATATATAATACAGACAAATACTCTTGAAGATATTGGTTTTATATCAAACGTAGTTGTTATGAAGAAATGAACAATGCGAGGCTGCCATTTTGCTGGGCGGTGTATTGCACATAATAATAGTATATTGTTGTCAACGGTAAACAGTCAGATAGCAGGTAAAAACTAAAGCACAATAGAGATATACAAAACTGGGTTCAACTTGTACAACAGATATTGAGCCAGGAAGACAAGACTCAGAATAAACAGAACAACTATACAATAGATAGAAATATAGATACAAATAGAAAGATAAATAACAAAGAGAGAGAGAGCAAAAAGAAACAAAATGAATACAACACAAAAGAAAAGTCAAATAAAAGGAAGCTTATATAATACATAGTAAGAGACAAACAACTGATATACACAAGAAAAAGAAAAATCTGAATAAAAGAGAAAAAAAATAAAGAAAAAGAATAAAAAACATAGAGAACAAAAATAAATATTATACATACGAAAATCAAATACACACAAAATCGCAAAAAAAAAATGAAGCGAGACATACAAACAAGAATAGAGACATAGAAAGACAACATAACATAAGATACAATAATACTAAATATAATAAGACACAGCAAATAGAATAATATACAATAAAAAATTATATGAATAGTATTAAAATAATTATTAAACTAATAATGGCATTTGACAAAAGAAAATAAAAAAAAAGAATAAACAATAAGAATATTAGAAAATATCTAAGCTCATAATAGTACTATCCGTATTCTAAACCAGGATCCCTTTAAAAAAATAATTAATACAAAAAAAAGAATAATGAATAAGAAGAAAAAAAAAAAAAAAAAAAAAAAAAAAAAAAAAAACAAATAAAGAATAGATATACAACAAAACAAACAAATAATATCAAAAAAATAAAATAAAGACAATAAAACATAATGAGAGAGAAAAAAACAATCCACAGACGAACAAAAGGAAGATAATACAGAACATATCATATAAACACAATATAATGTTAGAAACTCATATTATAAATTTCAAATAATTAAGAAATAGAAAATAAATGCTAATAAACAACAACAAAGTTTCATCAAGGGACAACATTTAACACACAACACACGCTCCCCCAAAACATTCGACTCTGACACATAGTGCCAGCCGACCGAAAAAACACGGAGAATCTCAGGCCTCCGTTATTTATCTGCAGCTGCAGTCGAAAAACCCATCATTCACACAAAGGTCGGACAATAACGAGTCGCATGTAAATCCCTACCGACCATGCTTTCTGTACCGTGTCCCGACTCCATACACTAAGACACGAGAAGACACAGAAAGCATGTGTTTCGGTACAGGAATATCAAGGAAGCAGGGTGATTAGGCGGATTGAACGAAGTGGATCTTGAACAGCCGTCCTTCGTGGAGAACAAGGTGGAATTTCATAGTTCCCAGTTATACGTTCTTATTACAAAGAGGAGGTACTGTCGACTCAGTGGAAGACAGTTTGGGACGCCGAACAGCCTTAGCGGGAAACCCGCAAAGTCGCGAGAGGTTGCTCCTTTCCAATTCTGAAGAATATAATATAGTCCAAAATGTTCACTGATATTTCTGTCTCAAGGCTGGGCCGTATATGTTATACAGTATCACAAACACATTTTCAGAAAATAGTGACTTTTAATCTTGTCTTTAAACTGATGCTAAAAAGACTGAACATTAAACTGCGGGCAGTTGGTCTGATAAAGAGAATATAAAAAACTAGTGATAGGAAAAAAAATACAAAACAAATAATATCTTTTAGACAATACAATCATATAAACAATTACTAGTTATACTTTATGATTTTTATGTAGGGCTTCGCAACTAATGGATTATCTTTCTTGCTGTTACGATGAGTTTAGTTTATGCTGCATAACAGGGCTGGTCGAATGGATGTTTCTGATTTCTTTTAAATATTAAGGCTCAGTTAATGCTAAAAGACAAGTAAATTTACTTCTTGAATTTATATTTTTTTTACTTTGTTTTTACCGTCATTCAACTATTAACATAAATTTGGGCTCGTAATAACGCTCGCAATCATAAAACAGCCTGCAGGTTTGTATGAAAAAAACTAAAGTACTTTTAATCAACATTTAGATAGCAGACAGGAATATCCCAAAATGAGGGAACATGCACCAGGATCAAACAAGTGCTTGACCTCACATTAAAATTCAGTACATTACTATAAACAGATGCTATTTTTTGTGTGGCCGTACTTTGTTTTCGGTAATGGAGGGACTTGAATCTTTGAAGGCGCAGATTAAGAACATATCCCACACATCATTTTAAATTCATTGTATACTTTATGCAACAGACGAACACAAGTTACTGAACATCATAGCACTGGGATTATTTAGCTCATTCCATGTCTTATTATCACCGATTGCATCTGTTGACAGCTTGCCTAGGGTAATCTTCCCACCTATAAATTCCCACATAATTCACCCCACATAATTCCCGCCATTTAAGATTATTTGTGCGATTAGATCCTGATGGCACGTATCAGTTTACGTCGTATGCTGAACTACCTTCAGGTCTAATTAGACGTTTGTGCATAACACATTATCTCTGGAGCAGTAACGAATTCTGGTTGTCTATTATACTATACTAAACTTCTTTACTGACAGTAGTTTAGATTTCTCGACGTCTCAACCTTGCTGCATAGCTCGATGGCGTTCATCAGTGCGCTTGGGACAGTTTACATTGTCACGCAGGCTGCGGTACACATACTTATTTATGGGCAATAATTTTGTTAGTACGTCTCTTTCGTGTTGCCTAATGCTTCTGTCGTCCTATATACACATCAGTCACATCACGGAATTTAAATATAGATGTTATATTCCTCATGAATAAGACTGTTAAATTTCACAAATATATTCTCTCTAATATATATCTTTTAGTTTCATTAATTTTACATGTTACAACAATTTCTGGCTGGTAAAACAGGCCTAAAGATCTAAGAAGTAGACTTATCAGAGGTTGGAAACGGACCAATCTTATATGTTATTTGGCATTTTAATTGATTTAGTACACTCTCATAATGTCACGAATCGCTCATTGAAATCAAATGCTGTGGTTCATTACTGTCAACTAACAGTATTCTCTTGTAGGTACCCACCGTTGAAATAGCGAGTGTGGTTATCTGTGTTTGTCTTATTCCACTGCGCTCGTCTTTTGTTTGACAACTAATCCGCGCGTAGTGTGTCGTGATCTGATGCTACCAGTCTCTCTCATTATCTCCTCATCGGTGCCAGTCATTGTGTCGTATCACCAGATGCGTCCTTCCCTCCGTCTTCAGTTGATTGTGTGGAAAAGTCAATAATCTAACACTGGTTTGAACAGAATTCATCCCACTGATGGGTGATCAGCAACATGTAAAAATCCTCCAAGTAAGATCCAGCAGAGATTCACCGACTGATGTTAGTTGACTGGTGTTTCCGTCTCAGACTATATCACAAGGCAAACTCGAGGCGAGGAAAATACGTCTTCAACTACGTATCTAAGTGATGTTGTGTTTAAGAGAATGTCTGTTATGTGTCTAACAATGCTGAACACTTAATATTTAAAAACATTCTTAAAATAAGTTATACTGACCTGTAAATATATACACCACTCGACGTTCACTATTGGAGTGCATTGGATTTTGCAGTTCCTATCTCTTTCTCATTCTTCCCATTTCCAGCTCTAGCTGTGTTCTAAAAGTGACCTATTATCTGGAGTCTCTGAAATGTAAGACAAATCACATGTCAGAACAGATCACCTCATCTCTCGGCCTTAGTCTTATTATATTCCTGTCTCAGAGCGAGCTTCATTTGTGATAGTTTGCTTATGATGACAATGTTCTGGATTCTTTACAATATCATATTCATGTTACATTCATCAATCGTTGTGAAATTCTATGGTCCACAACTATAGAACTATGTAGGCCCAGCACGCGACTACGCAAGGGGCACTCAGAATCCATGTATATACACCGTGTTATGTACTTGCGCAACAGGTACCTTGCCTCTCGTAAGAGAGGATTCATTAGCTATGATCAGAGTCCTCAACAATACAAGTTTAGTGAGAGTTCATTCTGTGAAAGCAGCCATGCAGCTCGCACTCACCATGTTGTATACATTTAAGAAATTATTTATAGATTATCGATGCAATCTCTTCTTAATCGTCTATGTGTACAGGTCTATCAAGTGCGTGTGTGGATTGTTGTCATTTTTTTGAACTGATTAGACAAAGGATTCGGTCATATGATCTCTAAGTCCAGTCGGTGCCCATAGATCAAGATTCACGGTCACGCATAAAGCAAAGGGCCCTCAAAGAGGGGACGCTGCACACATACGCCCCGAAATTCTGGCCACACCTAACCTCAACAGATGATCAATGGTGCATGGCCTCAATTTTTGAACCATTCTAAGTTCTATTTTTTTTCTATTTTGATGACTTATAGCAGTGAATGTTACCTGCATTAAATCAGAATCAACTTTAATTTGTCTTACATCATCGCAGTCATCTCGTATACGATGCATCCTCTCTCAGTGATGTGTCGCCTGTCGAACGCTTTCTGTTATATATGGTTATGATACATCATACTAGTTCTTTCTCTCGCCTCAGTGTCTCTTTACACTAATTTCACTTGTGTGTGCTAGCAAATTAAATCTGCTCTTGAACGCTTTAATTCTTGTCTTATTGATAGTTTTCATTCCCAAAAATCCATAAATTGATACATTGTACATAAGTCATGATTTTCAGAGTTCTAGTCTTTCTATCATACACCTAAAACCACACATTAGATTTATATTTCGTAGTTTATATTCTTTTGTATGATTGTCATAGCGCATCTTTATATGTTAGTGTCTCGCTAGGCACGAGGCTGGAAGAGTGTAACCCTAGTTCTATATAACCGTGCCCATGTCATATGTTTCATTGTTAACAGGTGTCTAAGATAGGATCTGTGTCTAAATGGATGGTGCTAGGCCCTGCTGGAAGCGAGAGTGATACTGAGCTGCTACAAAAACAATAAGAGACGATAACAGAGATCATCTAATATTTCTCGGAAGAGGAAATTATACAAGCTTGGTGCTCAGTGTTGAAGACCAGATGATATAGTGATTTATGAAAAATATCATTTACTATACAAGAATCTCTCCACAAATCGTCCCATAACTTAGACTCCCCAAGCCCTGCTGTGGTCCCAGAATACTCTAAATACTTCTTTTTATATGGCCAACTCGATTAAACTCATCAATAAAAAGGAAAGAATAATGCGATATCGAGTTTGCGCTTATCTGCACACAAACACAATAACAATCGGATAATAAAAATCCAATATATTTCTTTGTTGAATATTGAACTCTGAACGTATAAAGATTTATCTCAATACTATTTTACATTTCTTTATGAGTCTCAGAGCCCACCGCACTTAGATTGAGTATTAGTTTGTGTATTCTGAGGTTCAGCCGACTTTGTTTGTGTAGACTCAGTTTCTTGATACGACATACCGCAGTGTTAGCTCGCTCAGTCTACTACTAGTTTATTACTGACCATGCTGCCATTGTCTTGGCATGCACCGTACATATACTACACGAAACACACGTCCTCAGAAGAAGTAGGAATATATACTGTGTTAACAATTCTATGTCTAATTTATTAGAATCTTGTCTTTTACATGTAAAAATTTATTATAAGACCAAAACACCACTCCTCCTTCCATTTTCCCGCGCATGCTGTTCTTTAATATTATCGTTCATTAAACTTCCTTTAGTTACTCTGATTCTGTTGTGTCCTCTGCCAGACTGACGCCAAGGTCACTATATGTTTAAATTCGCTATTTTTCTCATCGTCGGACAGGAGGAAGTACGATAGTAGATTTACGTGGTAGTGAGATCAGAGTAAAGAAATGAATAAGAGACAGAGCGACTCTGAGGAATTACCACCTAGGTGTGCACTTGATGTAAGACAGTGGACAAGAAGACCTCGACTGTTGGATGCAGAGAGAAACAGAGGCAGACCTCGTTTTTGCTACAAGACTCTCTGACATCATATCTCTTCCTCCTCTACTGCTCTCCTTGAGAGTGAGGGTACTACCTGGGTTACAGATTAAGCAAAGAAGGAGCGAGGCGAGCGGGAGAAAAAGAGGAAGAGAGGAGTGGACGGGGGATAAAACAGAGGAGGAGAATAAGGAAAGAGAGCTGACGCACTGAGCTAAGAAGGCGACGCAGTCTCGCTGTGTATTTCCCATCTACGCCACCAATGTGGAGAGGACTGTTATGACGCAGGTACAGATAGTGCATTCGAGATAAGCGCAAAGAGATGATCGTTGAAAGAGCTTATAAGGGCTTAGAAAGTGAGAGATACTAGGAGGGAAGCCAGAGGAGAGTGAAATACCGACAAGAGAGAGAGCAAAGGAAGTGTGAAAGGGCAGCAATACAGGAGGAGTAGAGTGAATACGTATAGGAAAAGACATAGGAGAGAACGATTCCAAGAGAAAA